>BQNB010007654.1:0-92749 GCA_026074375.1 Tanacetum coccineum | reverse complement strand
AGTTAACATGACCCAACCTCCTATGCTATTTGTTAGATTCATCAACTGTGGCCTTTGCAATCAAACAAGCTAAACCTCCAGAACGAACAATGTTCTCTAAGTTGAAACTGTACATATTGTTTTGTCTAGGGATTTTAAGTATTACGTGATTTTCATCAAGCAACTTAAAGTCAGAAGACAACACAAGACATTCAGTGTCAGTGAAGAGAACCTTGTTTTTCTTATCACACATCTGTGACACAAAAAAGAGATTGAAATGATGTAGTTCTTTCACAAAGCACACATCCTCAAAATTTAACTTTCCTGTTTTTATTTTACCTTTACAGTTATGTGACCTTTACTACCTCCAAAAGCAACAGGGCCACCATTATAGTCTTGATATTCAGCAAGGAAGGCCTTGTTCCCAGTCATGTGCCTGGAACATCCACTATCAACAATCCCTTTGTTCTTTAAAGATCTTTGTGGATTATCTTGCACATCAAATAAGAGAAATTAGTTTCTCTTAGGGACCCAAGTCATTGCTGACTTGGTTCTGCCTAGTGGATCTTTAAAATTAACATTTTTACTAAAGCTTGATCCACTATTGTATTTGGAGACTTTGTTCCAGTAATGTCTTTTGGGTCTCCAACTATAACCTGCTGATGGCTTAACAGCAGTTTCCCTTTTGCCCCCAACAACACTAACTGCTTTTACCTCAGTAGTATTAACTTTTTGATTTGAAAAGTTTGCTTTTGGTGCTGTTGTTTTATTAAATAGCCTTCTAATAGGTGAATGAGACTTATAAAAATTATTTCTTGATTTGATTTCATTCACAATGGGTCTAGCAGTATTAACTTTCCTAGCAGTACTAGTTGTTGCTGCGTGACTAGAGAGATTTTGTCTAGCAATATTAACTGGAATTCTACCAGTTCTAGTTAGTACTGCTATTGGAACAAAATTGTTTTGGTGATTCAATCTTTGCACATTGTTCCACACTGGTCTATTCTACCCTTGACCAGTACCCTTACCCTTTTTTTTGTTCAATTCAACTCGTTTAGCCATTCTTTTCTCATGAAAATCATAATCTCTAATAAGATGACTAAAACTACCACATACAAAACATGCATTTTTAGTAAACCCATATCCTAAACCCAACCTTTTGGACATTAAACCATTCCAGTCTCTCTTGTTAGCTTTAGGACTTGGACTATATGTGTTTTGTTCTTTAACAATTTCCCTAGGAGTTTTTACATGCTTAACAGTAACAAAAGCAAAAGTAGGTTTTTCTTGTTCTTTTGAAGGTTGAATCACATATTCATCATCACTGTCTGACTCATACTCCTCAATGATAGGAGCATCAGACCAAACTTTAGGTTGACTAACAACTTTGGGTTTAACTATAACTGGTTCAGGCACAGATTCAAGTGTTTCTACACTAGAATTGGACTCACAAGAGTTAAAATTACTGGTTTGAGTATCAGATTCACTAGTTTTAGACTGTTTTGGACCATATGTAAACATGGAATCATCTACTTCTCTATCAAGTCCTGAAGTTATGTAATTTCCTATCATTGGAGGGGGAACTGCATGCATGCCTTTAACATTTGCAAATCTATCATGCACATGACTATTTTCTACATCACTTGACCTACTGTCAAATACACTTTGAAAAACTTCATTTTCATAAATTAAGACACCATTATGTACTTGATCTCCATACCCAAGCCCAGATTTGTCCCTAGTACTCATCTAACTATTTAGCAGTTTACAAAGGCCTTTAGAAGAACTTTGAAAATTCTTAAGTTTAGTTTTTATTTCTTCTTTTTCTTTTACAACTTCTGCTAATAGTTTCTTATGATATGTAAGCACATCAGTTTTATCATCTAAATCAATTTTCATAAATCTAATCTTTTCCTCATACCAAAGTTGATTTTTCAGATGGGTAACTAATTAAGCCTCTACCTTCTTTAAAGCTTGAGTATAGGCTTGAATTTCAATACTAGCATCACCAAGTTGTTCTCTTTGTTCATCATATAAATTTTTAAGTTTAGCATATGATTCCACACATTCTTTTGAACAAGATGTTACCTCAGTGTCTGAGCCTGAGTTGCTGTAAGCCATCAAAGCAAAGTTCTCTTATTCATCCTCTGCATGACTAGTCCAATCTACACCTTCTCTATCAAGAGTTACTAAAGCTTTAGGTTCCTCCAGTTTTCTAGGTCTCCTCCCATTATCTTTTGCTCTATATCCAGTATTCCCTACGTCTCTTCTTCTACTTTCTTGATTTCCTTTTAATCTGCACTCTCTAGCAAAGTGCCCTGTGTTATGGAAATTAAAGCACTCAACCTTGGTATTGTCAAATCCAACTGGTTCCTTGGCATCAAACTACAGCCTTCTACCTGTCTTCTTGTAAAACTTCTTCAATCTCATTGAAATCATGGCTACTTGCCATTTCAAGTCCATCTCTTCTAAATTAAACTCATCAAGCTGCTCTAGATCCTTATGATCCAATTGTAAACCACTAGATTGATTAGCAAAGAAAGAGTACATGAGTATATCAGTGTATGATGAAGAGTTTTTCCTGTATGAGTTGTAGCCAGAAGAAGTAGAAACACCATAAGCAGTACTAACATCATTAGTACTGCTAGTGCTTTCAGAAGAAACAAAGGCAACATTATGTGCACTAGAAGATGATCCAGTAGAGCCTTTAACTTCAAATTCAAAGACTCTAAGATTGTTATAGAGATCATCAAAACTAAGACTGTCTACTCTTGGCTTGGTCCTCATGACTAAGGATACTTCGGACCAGGAAGAAGGTATAGACCTAAGGAACTTCTGATTGGCATCTTCTATAGAGACACCTGCACCATGAATCTCAAGTTGACTCAAAAGACTCTGAAACCTGTCATAACCTTTGTGCAGTCCTTCTGAATTAGATATTGAAAAGCCTTCAAACTGTTGCTTTAAAATGTATTTATGCATCTTCTTTTATTCATCATTGCCACCATATCTTTAGCATCAGTCATCTAGTGAAATTTTGCTAAATGGTCTTCTAGTAAAGCCATAAGCAAGGTGGTCCTTGCTTTTCTTTCTTTTTCTCTGGCTAAAATTTCTTCAGCATTTTAGGAGGCAGAACCTTTATTATTCCATTTGTATCTGTTGAGACACTTACATGACCATTTCATTTTTATATGACTTCCCATTTAGGATAGTCTATATGGCTCAAGTAATGTTCCATTTTCATGGCTCAAATGTCATACTCACCTTTCTTCATAATAAGGAGTTTAATGGTTGACACAGTGTGAGGGGCTTGCTGTGTTGGTGTTTGTGGTGGTGGTAGTGGTGGATTTTCATCATCTGATCCTGCCATTGAATAGATCAAAAAGGTAAAGGTTTATAACTGATGTGTTTTGGTTCTTCTTACTCATAGTTTCTCTACAAGATCTTATACCACTTGTAGATCCTAGTCTTAATAGATCTTTCTAGCCTGTTAAGGGTGGTAGCCAATTTGGATATATCCAAACTAACTACAAGAGAAACAATGACTATAAACAATATAAGTTATGCGGAAACTAACTTATATTGCTAAAAAGAACAATGAATAAAACATAACTTTGATTACTATTAATCTGCTAGGTTACAGATTACTAACTATGAATATTTAAGAAACTTGTATCTCTAACTAGTACCACAGGGTTCCTTTTATGCACCAAGGAAACCTTAATGAGCTTACAAAACGCATTAAGTAATCATGCATATCTATTCCTAATATATCTTATGCATATCACTTAAGCAGTACTAATCATTCTATACTAACAGTACTAATATAAAGCTAGCAGTACTAAGTGACCATCTTTTAGTACTAGCAGTACTAACTATAACCAGTAATACTAATACTATAATTGGCAGTACTAAGTGACTATCTTGTAGAAGCCCTTTAATTCCTAACAAATAATGAATGATAACTTATAACACCCCCATTTTTACATATAACAGTGGAAGCTAATCTGGGGTATTACTTTAAGGTACAATAGTCATAATCATAGAAAACAAATCAAAAAGAGTCGTTTTTGAAAATTAAGTTATCATTCATTATTTCATCAGAGTTTTTACAAACGAAAGGTCCCAAAATCTAAAACATAAAGTTTGAATGATAACAGTTTTGCCATCTTCAAGTCCTCGCCACTCCGTGTCATAAGTTGCTTAATTACCAGAGAAAAAACATGCTAAAAAGTCAACATAAAGGTTGAGTGATATTCATAGGTTTAAGTTAAATAATTTGAATGCAAATTTGATATTGGGTTACGTTTTTATACACCCATTATTTGTAAAACAATATTATTGCCATTAGCTCATGAATCCGAAGCCTTAGGAAATATAATAATCAAACGTTATAGCCCCAATGGGTGCCTTTGTCAAAACACCCACAGTTATATTCTAATGGTGTGCAATTGGTTACCGATATGACTTGGTACACCAACGAGGACGCCAATCCCAAATAGATCTATTCACAACATTCGCGCTCACTCTGTAGAGTAATTAACAGTTCATGATATTGGGGACTTAAAGGAAAAATAGTTACTTAGGCAATAATAAATCAAGACAACATACATAAAATAATTGCATTCATGGTTTATAGCATGTATCCCCCTTGCGGGTTTATAAAACAATTAAAAGATTGAAATGCAAGGCTATGAACTCACCTTAACAGTATATGGAAATTTGATAGATAGCAAAGGTATATGAAATGAAAGTAACGGCTTCGTCACACGCAACCTGGGGTAATATGTCAAGTCTTAGTTTGATTGTTATGTTTCAAAACTTTATAAAGTATAATGTATATCTTTGATTAAATTATTATAGAGTATTGTATCACCGTTCGGGCCATCATAATTCAGAGGTCATTCAATAAACGTTTGAGGAGCTAGGGCACTTTAAATTGTAAACCCAACAGCTTAGTCAGAATGTAATACCAAAATGAAACCCCTTAATATGAAGCTCCCTAGTATTGTGATACGATATAGATTCAGGACATGATTTTTATAAAGCACATCGATGATGAATTTTATAATAGTTATAACACGTCAAGCGTTAATTAAAGTTATGTCTTATAAGGTTTTGAACACATTTCTACACTTTTTCAAAATATTACATTTTAGACCCTTAAGAATGAAAAATGGCAAAATATACCCTTGGAGTTTTCATTTTTACAAGTTTGGTCCTTCTAGTTTAAAAGATGTACAAAGTAAACCTTGTACTTTGGAAAGTGACATAATAGACCCTTATAGTTACAACTTTAATAAAATGACATTTTTAGTCCCTTTTGTTATAAGTTTCAAAAAGTTACGATATATACCCCTTTGCATGAAAATAATTACGAAACTAGTCCTAATTTGCATGCAAGCTATTTTTATCATTCCAAAAGATATTTGTAGGTTATATCTTACTAATATAAGCTAAAATAAGATATTTTAACGTAACAAAAGTTTAAAATAACAATTCGTTAAGCCAGAAATCAAAACGGGTCGAATTAGGGTTTTAAAATGAAAACGCGTAGGTTTTTAATTCAAATTCTTTCAAGACTTAACAAAGTGGTTATATTAACATTAGTTAAGATGGATTATAACAATATTTAGTCATTATAACATTTAGATTTAAGAAAAACAAGAAATTAGGGTTTATGGGTTCGATTTTGGATCAAAAAAGAGAAAACATGCATGGTTTGAGTTCAAAAGCTTTAATAAGAGTATGAACACAATCATATGAATATTATAAGAATATAGGAGCAGGTATGAAGTTTATAGAACCTGGGTTTGAGGCTTGAAGGTCAAAAATGGGTCGAAATGGGTAGAAATGCTTCGTACGCCTAGGTTTTCTTCTTCGGGGCTTCAAGGATTCAATATTTCTCTTGATTATTGTTCTTGGAAACTCTTAGGAACTTCTTGAGCATAGATTTACTGCTATTGTGGGTTATAGAAAGAAGATGTGGGGGATGAGTTGATATGAAGGGTGTGAACCCCTTTCATAGTCGAATGAGACCTTGGAGGTTAAAGGAGGAGTTGCAAGGTGTAATGATCTTGTAGATACTGTATTGGGAGGTCTAGGGATGACATGGGAGGTATATGGTGGTAGCTAGAGTGATGTGGAGGTTGTTTATGGTGGTGGTGTGCCGCGGCATACTTAGGGACCAAGGGAGGTGATGTGGCCTCTTAAGAAACCAAAAAATGAGCTAGATATTTAGGAGAGGTGCTTGTAAGCTGGTTGGGAGGTAAGTAGCTTGATCATTGTGGTGCTCGTTTGCAAAGTGAAGTTTTAAAATGGGTCGAAAGGCAAGAAAATAGGTCGCGGGTTCATAAGGGCTCGAATTGGGGTTTTTGGCTTAAATTTCAAGTACATTGGTGATATGAGGATAGATTAATGTTTATAAGGCTTGTACTAAGAGTTACTAACACAATTTGATTTGTGGTTCGTGTTTGAAATGAGTAAATGGGCCGTGAATCAAAATTAGGGTTCGATTAGGGTTTCTTTGATTCAATTCGTGTTTGTTGTTGAAATGATGATGTAATGATGGAATGTGATTTTTAATGTTGTAATTTATGTTATTACAACTTATTTGAGTAATGGTTGAGGTTAAAAATGGATAAGAACCAAGAAACGGGTCATGGTTTACTATTTAGCTCGGGTTAGGGTTTCTAACTTGGATTTCTTGAAATTTCATGAAATGAGAATGAATATGGATTGTAAATGAAGTATATGACTTACTTGAAACTTGTACTTGATAAATTGTATAAGGTTTGTTAAGAAAATGGAGGTAAAATGGCTATTTTGGATGTCATGCTTAATGACTTATACATTGTACTTTTAAGGACTTGTACATTGACCTGGAGGGAGTTTATATTTCAAATGAGATGTTATATTACTTGTACATATGCTTTAGTAGCTTGTGCATTCACTTTAGATATTAACTTTACATGGAATTAGGGTTTTAGAGGTATACGATAATGGTTTAAGGTCTGTCTTGATATAACGTTGTAAATAGTACATTATATGAGTAATGTACTTTATAATAATGATATTAAGATACTGACTTGACATATTATGATGTTTTCTTGACATATATGTAGATAGGATTTCCATAAGTAGGTTGTGTGAGCTTGTTAACTTTAGTTATGCAAGTTGTGTTTCATATTGAGATATTGGTAATGTAAGTAATGTAATAAAGCAAAAAAATTTCCCTGAAAAAGGTAGTTCATATATAATAGATAGATAGTATATTGCATCTAACTTAATAGATGGATATTTACATTGATGAAAATTTATGGGTTGTTATATAACTTATCTTTTAAAAACGTCTATTTCAAGTCGTTTTCTATGATTATGACTGTTGTACTATGAAATAATACCCTAGATTAGCTTCCACTGCTATATATCAAAAATGGAGGTGTTATATTACACACACATACAAGTGAATCAAATATAACCAACACCCTCTCTATATGTGGAGAGGGTCCTATTTATACCCTTAGCCTTCTAGTTGGTGTATGGGCTTTCTAAATGGGTTGGGCTTGGCTTATCTTGGGCTTTGAGCCCTAAACATTGACAATATTAGCTTAAAGTCCAAGCCAATTAAACCCGACTAGCCTATTACATAACAACACTAATTACGACTAAAACAACCGATAACACTCTTGTTCAACTTATATAAAAATAAGGCTAACAATCTCCCCCAATGTTGAGGTATTCTTTGATCTCCCCAACATTGATGTTCTTAATGGAGGTTATCTTGATTTGACTTTATCTTCCCCAATGTTGAAGATATGATGTTTGAGATTTGCCTTCTTTGGTCTTGTCTTTATCTTTTCTTGTTTGCAATGGCTTTGTTCATTCATACTTTAGATGGCCGATGACATTCTTTCGGTGTCATTTATGTGATTTTGATCTTGAGCCTTCATCTTTTGACTTTGGTTCTTGAGATCTTTCATCTTGCATCATCTCCTTGACTTGAATCATCTTGATTTGACTTTCTTGATCAACTTGTGCTCTTGACCGACATGCTCATACTTATTGCATTCTTGTTTGACTTATATGATCATAAGGCTAACAATATCCCTAAAATACGATTCTTGATTTGACTTTAAAGATCTTTGAGGAAGTTTTGTATCAACAATCTTGATACTGAATGATTGACTTTGAAAGCTTGAGTATGAGTATGTGGTAATGAATCCGACTTCACTGGAATGGGGCTGCAACATCGGCGTTTGTACCTGCATTTAATTGTTAGTAATAAATAGCATATATGGACAAAATGTCTTTGTCATTCGTCAATTTTAGGTTGTGATAACCACCGGTTCCCTATTTTATTATATAAATACTATACCTGTAATCAGGTAGATTTAAAGAATCTCCTTGACAGGGTTTCCAGCTCAAAGCGTAGGATCTTCTAACACATATGTATTAGATTCACCATGCTTGCTTGTTCTCATTACCGGATCATCTCAAAGCAGACAACACGGTAAGAGTGAATCAGATAGCTACTATCTTTCTGATTAAGTCGTCAATTCATTTACTAGACCAAAATCGATATCCAGTTATCACAAGCTTAATTCATATAGGATCTTGCAAGTTACCTACCGCATAGCTGTTTGACGTTAACTCTAGAAGGATTTCTATTCATTACTGTGAATACTAAAGAGTATCACTCTGAATGTTCTGGCAAGATCTCATGGATAATGCGTAGGACTATTTGATACCAAATGTTATATTGATGAATAACAATTTGTATTTTGACATTGTGTCCTAATGAGATTTATATTGATGATATTTTTTGGCTTTAGACTCGATTTATGCACTTTGGTTTTAGTAATCGAAGGCTAGAGCAGATTGCCACCTATTCAATATTAACAATATCGGAGTGAGATGTCAATAGATAACGTGTGTATCTCCGTGACAAATGAGACAAGTTTCTTTTGAGAGAAACTCGAATGGCTGGGAAGCGTTGTGCATTGCATCACTGGGTCCATGACGACTTTCTTCAATACCAACAATCATCTTTGTGATTTTGATAGATTATGTAAGTTTCTGCCTAAGTTATGTGGAGGGCTACTTTGTTTTCACCCTTTATCCATACATTTCTTTTTCATTCTTCAACCCCTTCAATGCTTACCAAGACCTCATCACTAACACCTTGTTGTGATTGTTCTAGGGTTAGCTCAACCTTAGTTGGCATTTTTCCCTTATACTCATTCTTCTCCAATCATACCTAAGGACTTCTAATTCTATCTATGGAATATCATTGGGTAGATCCCTCCGGTTCTGGTTAGATCATAGGACTTATACCTAACCTTAACCACCTTATGACTTCATCGATGTCATGAGTTAATTGGTTGTGGGTATAGATATCGAACCATAAAACCTTTGATACAAACATTTTGAAATACTCCCCTTATACATGTGCTCCGAGATTCGAAATGTTTTTGAACATAAAGGAAAGAGTTGCACTTATAGTCTTAAAGATCACATTCTTCTATATCATATTTTAATCACATTTTCTCCCCTTATTTTAAATAATAAAACATTTAGTATTTAAAATACAAATCGATTAAAATTTATGACATTAAAAATTCCATGGGGAGAAAAATTATTCCACGATATTGCATGAATTCATTTTCCTAATAGCTCCCTTCAACACAGTATGTGGGATATCACTAAATTTTTAAAACTTGACGTTACAAGGAAAAAAATGATATGACACCACAAACATGTTGAAGACAAAGTGAGATGCCTTAGTGAACAATGTATATTATTAATTGACATTATAATTTCCACATTTTAATTTCATGAAATGTTTTTGGATACATAAAATTGACATTTATGAGATGTACCCAAAAGGCATTAAAAGTTTTTGGTTCTAAAAGCTCCCCCTTAAAAATTGATCCACATAAAATGACACTGTAAGTACCACACTTTTTTAAACTTATTTGAGGAAGGGAGTGTTGAACACATAATTTTAACAAATACCACTTTTTATGGAAAGATACCACACATTATATTGTAAACAATTTGACATTAAAAGTTCTTTTTGAAAATTGTGTTCAACGGTTTAAAAAACCATGATAGAAGACTTCTCTTCTATTTGTAGAGTAAGTGCACTGAAGCGTACACGCCCCTATTACATTCGGGTCCGAGTTATGCACTGAAATATGCATAAGTCATAAAGAAAAATTTAGAAATGACATGTTTTAAAACATTTGAACTCTTGATCGAACTTTATTTACACACCCGTGTCAATGTTAATCGACATTTCTAGGTACGTAAATGTTATAGATTCCAAGAGACATGCCGAGAAGATTCATTTTGGTATTTTTGAAATTTTCTAATTTTATATTTTGTTTTTCTAGATTTTATATTTTTGTATTTTCTTTTTGTTGGTTTTATATTTTTGTATTTTCTTTTTTTTAAATATCTATAAATCAAAATAAAGAGAAAAACAAAAAATATATACAAGTCGAAGTTTCCATCAGCTGTGACAGTTGTTGCTAGAGTTGAAGTAGATGAAGTTGAATCTGGTTGTTGTTGATGTTTATCAGGTGCATCAGCAGTAGTAACAGCGGAAGACTTTAAAACAACTTGATTTTCTCCATTTAAATTATTCATTGAACAAATGACCGAATAGACTTTCCAACTCTATCATTGATGTCATGACTATCAATCTTCTTTAGGAACTTTTGTTGACGTTATGGAGCGAGGCTTGAACTGATTTATTTAAACATTATCTGACATTGAGGATCGAGGCTTGAACAGCCGTCTTCTAACGTCATTACTATTTTATCATTTGTGAATCCACTATGACACTGGTTTATAAGATATCAGCTTTTTCAGTAACCATACTCTGAGATTATCCAGCTTGACATTGTTATATGTACCTGCGCTTAAATCAAAACTTTGTTCCTTCTGAACATTGATTGATGTACCTGCACTTAAATCCAGAGTTTGTTTGCATTCATGAATATTGGGATATCTACATTTAAACCATGTGTGGATTCACTGTCAGTCTTGCTTGTGCAAGAAGTGAATATCTTTCCCGTAGGAACCCACCTAAGACCAACAGTATCGAGAATTTTACTCGTGGGTTTCCACCTAAGATCAGATCTAGGAGACGTTTTCTCATACACAGCAGAAGACTTATTGTAAGAAAACTTGTGTCCTGTAAAGATCTGCCTACCAGGTTTTTTAATATGACTCTTCTGGTCTATGGGTTTGTTACTGTTTCTAGTCTTATAAGATTTAACCATATGTGAATTCACTTCCTTTAGGAGTTTGGTTATACAAGCATCATGATTTGCATTAAAGACACATTTATGACATGTAGAACAAACAAAGTGTTTGGAATCAGAAAAAGGACTAGAATTCCTAGAGTGATCTACTCGTGGCACAACATTTGATGTTACACAACTACTCTTAGAAACAGGCAACCTCCTAGTTGTTTGATTGTTGCTCTTAGGTTTGGGTTTGTAATCATTAGTTGTGTGTTGTAGCCTAGTAGAATGCATCATACTAAATTCTAAATTCCTATCTTTTTCTTGTGTATTTTTCTTAGTTTCTTCTAGATAGTGATTATGAACCATGTCATTTAAACTAAATCTTGGCATGTAATTAGAACTATTCCTAGATGTGCTAGATTCAATCTTATGATTAGGTTTTGCAAAAGCAAATTCTTTTCCCTTAGGCAAATAATATTGAGTGACTGGTTTTGACAAATCTTTTTCCACATCAACTTAGGAGGCAAACCGTAGTTTTGAAATTTTAGGTCTTTTAGATTTAAACTGTTAGCCTCACTTTTTAGTGAAGCTGGCGTCTTACACGTGAATTGGACTAGCTATAGGCCAACTGCTACACGCAGGGACTAATATTGTATAAGTGGCATAGATAGCTTAAGATAGGCCTATATATACCCCTCATGACTCTCCATGAGGGGTGTGGATGTTCATTGTATTTTTCACTTTCTCTTTCTAATCTAATATTTTTCCTTTTGGTGTTCATCTCACCCTCTCTTTACTTTCTCTCACTAAAACTAACAATGATACATCTTATCTTCTTTGATCAATCCCGACCCCCCGAATAAGGTGTTTTGAATCGTGCTAACCGATCTACTCGATCGATCTATTATCTTCAAGATGGAACCGATCTACTTATTCCTTCAGGAATCGATCTACTCATTCCTTCAAAAACTAATCTATTAGTTTTTTTAAGGAACCAATTTATCACCTAGAACCAAACTCAAACACCTTCCATAACACCAAAAACAAACACAATACATTACACTAAAAACGATCCTTATCAAGATTCACCTTCGTTTATATTGGCTATTATTGAATTTTATGACTACGGGGTTATAGTACGATGTTACTTATTTAGAATTGAAGTAGGCTTTCACGAGGAGTGTACTTATTTCGTCTTTGGTTCTTTCTTTCTCGACAACGAAGATGACTTGTGTTAGTCACGAAGACTTGAATATCTAGTGCTATTTGTGTTGATTATCTACCTATAAACCACAAAGTAGCAATCACTTTAAGAGTTACATTGTAGTACTTCATTGTCTCACACGTCGTTGAAGGAGATTTCAAGTGGTGATGATTTTTTGTAATACATTTGTGGTGAGAAATAGGTACTCAGAGATTTGCCTCTGTACCGTTCTTTTGCCACACGGATAGTACAAGATTAAGTCACAAGTGAAGGATTATGCTTCAAACAGTGGTCATTAATATTAGCTGACAGAATAGATAAGGGGATTTAGTTCGGGTTGATCAAGAGAGAATTGTTAAAGAGAGTATGATTCGACATCTTCTCACAGAGAAATTGCTTAAAACAATCAAAGTATAATGAAGCTAAGTAAGCAGTCACAGTTGATATACGATGTACACATGAGTAGGATGATTCCTCAGTTAGTCATCATCCTAGAGGGAGAAATGTGTACATCCGGTATTTAGTTGTTTTTTATGTTACTGTTTTGATGTTACAGTTTCGAATACATAGCAGGATAAATTGCTTTTACTCGGGACTTAATTGACTTTGGTGATACAATTTAATTTGGTACATTCGGGACTTAGTTGACTTTGATGTTACCATTTTGACTACATAGAGGGATAAATTGCTTACACTCGGGACTTAGTTGACTTTGGTGTAGCAAGTCTTACCATGTCTTTTCGGGAGGGAGAAAAGGGCTTTTCCGGGTCTTAATTGATTATGGTGCTATGTTTTCGATTTCGGTAAAGGGATAAAGTGTGTACTTCTAAACTGGAATGCTTCTTAAGTGAGACGATGTTGATGATATCATCCCTCCCATAGTGTATCCTAAATGAGAAAGGAGGTCCTTAAGAAGACTTCTGCATTGTTTATTAATCAGTCTCAAGGATGTCTGTTTGGGAGGGAGCTGAAGAAAAAAAAGGGAGCCTATATAACAACCCAAGAATTTTCATCAACCTATTTTACTATGATCACAATTATACGAGGAAATTTTTTGCTTTATTACATTACTTGCATTGTCAATATCTCAGTATGTCATGTAACTTACATAACTAAAGTAGACGAGCTCACGCAACCTATCTATGGCAATCCTATCTTTATATATGTCAAGAAAACATCATAACATGTCAAGTCAATATCATCATATTCTTTTTACAAAGTACATTATTCCTATAATGTACCATTCGCAACGTTATATCAAAACGGGCTTTAAACCGTTATCGTATACCTCTAAACCCTAATCTCATGGAAAGATTAACATCTAAAGTGAATGCACAAGATACTAAAGCATATGTACAAGTACTATAACATCTCATTTGAAATATAAACTCCTTACAAGTCAAGTACAAGCTTTCAAAGCACAATATACAAGTCATTAATGCACGATATCCAAAATAGAAGCCTTTTAAAACCTCCGTTTACCCTTCAATTTCCTCTTCACCGCCTACATTTTTACAGAAAGCTAATCCACTCAATATAAAAAAAATGTGTAAACAACCCAAAATATTCTATTCAATAAACTTCATACATATTTTTACACCTCAAATATCCCTATACAAACGGTCCAAAAACCCAACCCGAGCAAAATATTAAACCATGACCCGTTTCTTGTTTTTATCCATTATAAACCTAAACCAATACTCCAAATGAGTATAATATCTTATTGAGCAACATTCTCAATCATATAAAACCTCATTTCATCATTTACTTCAACCAATATCAAATGAAATCCTAGAAAACCTAAATATGCCAAATTGGAACTTTGGACCCCGTTTACTTCATTTTTTTGCCCATTTTAAACCCGAACCAACCTATCAATCTTGTTAATTAATCCTTAATACAATCCTTACAAACATTAATCCATCATTATTGATCAAATGTACATGAATTAAAAGCTTGAAAACCCTAAATAAGCCCTAATGAACCGAAACCTATTTTCATGCAATTTGACCCCCTTTTTAGAACTTTTCCTTGCAAACAAAGCACCTTATGAACTAACAAATTAACCTTCCCTAAGCAGCTTACACACCTTTTACAACAAATATCTTCTATATTTTATTAAGAAAAACTTCACATGTGCTCTTGTTCTTTCATTTCAAGCCATGGCATCAAAAGGGTGTTCCAACACCTTCTAGTTGATTTCTATCTTACATACTCATACATGTATACTTCCCCATCAAACCCATCTACTGTTCCAACAAGTCCTAAATTAGAATCATAAGGAAAGCCTGGCCTTTAAAGGGTTGAAACACTATAAAAAAGATTGTTATTCTTCATTTGATGGAGTAGAGGGTAGACTACTCATAAAACCCCCACTTCCCTCACTATAACCCATCATAAGCAGCATCATGTTGCTCAATATGAATTCTAATAGATCCTAAGAAGTCCCAAGAATAGAAGTGAAGCAAAAGAAGCAAAGAAAAGAAGCCCGGGAGTCGTTATTCTAGGTGTACGAAGCTAAAAGTCCCGATTTCAACCCGTTTCTAAGCTATAAGCTCAAACCCAGGTTTTGAATGTTCTACTTCTGCTCCTACACTTTTATAATGTTCATATGATCCTAAATAAACTCTTGTTAAAGTTTCATAACTCAATTCATGCTTATTTTCCATTTTGATCCAAAACTGTACACCTGAAACCCTAATTTCGCATTTTTATTAAAACTAAATGTTATAATGATTAAATATTGTTATAATCTATCCTAGCATGCTTAACTAATGTTAAAATAACCACTTTATTGATTAATGAACGAATTTAAACTTAAAACCCACGCGTTTATGTTTTGAAACCCTAATTTGACCCGTTTTGCTTCCTAGCTTAACGAATCGTTATTCTATACTTTCGTTGCATTAAATCTTCATATTTTAGTTTATTATAACTTATAAATGTCTATTGAAATGTTAAAATAAGCTTGCATGGCAATTTGGACATGTTTTTGTAAATATTATCCATGTAAGGGTATATATCGTAATTTTCAGAAACTTATAACTATAAGGGGCTGTAAAATACATTTATCAAAGTTAAACTATAAGGGTCTATTATGTTTACTTTCAAGTACAAGGTTTACTTGGAATATCTTTTTAAACTGAAGACCAAACTCGAAAAGTGCAACCCCAAAGTATAAATTTTGCCACTTTTCAAACTCAAGGGTCTAAAATGTAACATTTTGAAAAAGTATAAAATCATGTTTAAAACCTTACAAGACATAACTTTAATTAACGCTTCTCATGCTTAACATTTCCAGATATTGATCAAAACGCTTAAAACCGATTATATCGTATCACAATACTAGGGAGCTTCATATTAAGAGGTTTCATCTTGGTATTACATTCTGACTGAGTTGTTGGGTTTACGATTTAAAGTACCACAAGCTCCTCCAAACGTTTACTGAAATGACTTCTGAAATAAAGATGGCCCACAAACTTGTGATACAATAATTCCAAACTTTCCAATCAAACTCATAACACTATTAACTCATCTGAACAAAAGTTCTCGATACAATCGATCCTAAAAAATACTCAACATTTTACTCAAGTTTGCGTGGACATGGCTAATTACAAGCATTTACTATTCAGCATCCCCAGTTAAGATAGTATAGGAGGTCGTCAGCTTTCATTTTAGAATATTTATTACAACTACCTACCATGTGAGATTCATAGCCTCGCCTTTCAATCTTTTTAAATATTTTTAAACACCGCTAGGGGATACATGCTTGTTACAACTCTTTTACATCCTCGTTAATCTTATAAACAATATGATTACATTCAAAAGGCTTAATGAATTCATACCTCATATTTCAATCTTTTTGAAATACTTTAAAAACCTGTTATACTGATATAAACCAATGAATGCAAGGTGTTACTAATAGTATCTACCCAGAATATATAATTCCTAAGTAGCTTCCAGTGCCATTATTTACATATCATGAATCATTAATTACTTGCATTACGAGAACGCGAATATTGTGAATATATCTATTGGGGGTGACACTCTTGTTTGTGATACCTCAATGCTTGGGGTAGACAAACATACTATAATAGACCTAAATAGGTAACCTTGGCAAGTTCCCTTTTCCACGAGGACATCTGTCCCTAACCAAATAACACTACGGTGATTTCCCTGTTAATGTATTGATGTCATGAGCTTAGATGCAATAAATAATGTTCCCCATGATGATTGTCCCTGCAATACCATATTTACACCTATACAATTGTAAATTCAACTATTACATTTCAAACCATGACTTCAACTTAACCCTTTGTGTTACCCATTTTATGCATGTTTAGCTCATGTAATTGGGCAACTAATAGCCATGGAGTGCATTGACTATGAAGATGGCTAAAACTTGTTATCATACACATTTTAGTATCAAGAATTTTGGTACCCTGCCATTGTAAAACTCGTGATTTTAGAAATGAAGTGAAAACATATCTTTTGAATAAACGTCTCTTTTGGGTGTTTTCTATGATTATGATTGTTGTATCCATGAAGTAATACCCCAGATTAGCTTCCGCTGCTATATTTTTTTTTTTTTTTTTAATTTTTGTAAAAAGGGGGTATTACAGATTGGAAATCAGAGACATGGTTTATAAGAATCATAGGTCAAAACCTTAACAAAAACCCACATTTCTTTTCTAGACATCAATAAGTCCTCCGTGCCACAACATTTCGGAACATAGTATGTAAATAATACATAACTAATTAATTCTATTCATAAATAACTAATGATATTACGACGGGGTTGTAAATAGAACGATGTCATCTCTCACCCTCTACATTCGATAATGAAATGCTGATCCACTATGAATATTCTCAACTATACTTCGGTCTCATCTGATTATTTCCCAGTTTTATTGGGAAGCAATTCTTTAACTCTTCGGAAAACTCTAACGATAATATGATTCCACCGGTATTCTCATCTTTCTACAATAATCCTTGTTTGAAGGACATACAAGCATTTTATGCTAAGGAATCACCTATTTCATCACCAGATCCTATTACTTCACCAGCTATTTTGACTCCATTTCTGGTATTACCATCATCATTACTATTTGATCCTCGATATTTCTTTGTTCCTAAAGAACTATTACCACCTAAGAAGCGAATCTGTTCCTCGTCTTCTTCCTCAACTACGTTATCTAATTCATCTCGGAATCAAACTTGTAATTTGGTATCACCATCCTTCTTAGTTTCTACTTCTACCCCACCTCAAGTATTTGAAATAGGAAAATGTTCAGATAAGATGTATATAACAACCCAAGAATTTTCATCAACCTATTTTACTATGATCATAATTGTATGGGGAAATTTTTTGCTTTATTACATTACTTGCATTGTCAATATCTCAGTATGTCATGTAACTTACATAATATCTATGGCAATCCTGTCTTTTTTTTTATCCCCCCCCCCTTTTTTACAAATTTAATAAAAAAAATTTTTTGTTTCCCCCAAAAGGCAAATATCATAAAATGTCAAGTCAATATCTTAATATCCTTATTACAAAGTACATTATTCCTATAATGTACCATTCGCAACGTTATATCAAAACGGGCTTTAAACCGTTATCATATACCTCTAAACCCTAAATTCCATGAAGGGTTAATATCTAAAGTAAATGTACAAGCTACTAAAGCATATATACAAGTAATATAACATCTCATTTGAAATATAAACTCCCTCCAAGTCAAAGTACAAGTCCTTAAAAGCACAATGTACAATTCATTAAGCATGATCTCTAACATAGCCGTTTTAAAACACTCCGATTTCATTCCAGTTTCTTTCACCCACAACTCTTGTGCAAGCTCTACACCAATATGCAATGTGTAAACGCAATTATTCTATTCTTAAGCTTGTCATACACATTTTTTTACACTCAAAACCTAATCCAAAGAGTTCAGAAACCCTAACCCGAGCAAAATACTAAACCATGACCCGTTTCTTGGTTTTTATCCATCATAACCCCAAACCAACACTCAAATAAGTTGTAATAACTTAAATTACAACATTAACAATCATATCCTATCATCATTTCATCATTTCAACAACAATATTCAAGAATTAAACCCAGAAAACCCTAATCTAGTTTTAACCCTAAAACCTAAAACTTAAGACCGAAACCCTAATTTTGTGTTTTTCTTAAAACTAAATGTTATAATGGTTAAATGTTGTTATAATCTATCCTAGCATGCTTAACTAATGTTAAAATAACCACTTTATTGATTATTGAAGGAATTTGAACTTAAAACCCGCGCGTTTACGTTTTAAAACCCTAATTCGACCCGTTTTGCTTCCTAGCTTAACGAATCGTTATTTTAAACTTTCATTATGTTAAACCTTCATATTTTAGTTTATTATAACCTATAAATATCTTTTGAAATGTTAAAATAAGCTTGCATGGCAATTTGGACATGTTTTGTAAATATATTCCATGCAAGGGGTATATATCGTAACTTTCGGAAACTTATAACTAAAAGGACTAAAAATGTCATTTTATCAAAGTTATAACTACAGGGGTCTATTATGTCACTTTCCAAAGTACAAGGTTTACTTGGTATATCTTTTAAACTTGAAGGACCAAACTCGTAAAAGTGCAAACTCCAAGGGTATATTTTGCCATATTTCATTCTTAAGGGTCTAAAATGTAACATTTTGAAAAAGTATAAAAATATGTTTAAAACATTACAAGACATAACTTTAATTAACGCTTCTCGTGCTTAACATTTTCAGATATTGATCAAAACGCTTAAAACCGATTATATCGTATCACAATACTAGGGAGCTTCATATTAAGGGGTTTCATCTTGGTATTACGTTCTGACTGAGTTGTTGGGTTTACGATTTAAAGTGCCCTAGCTCCTCAAACGTTTACTGAATGACTTCTGAGTTATGATGGCCCGAACAGTGATACAATAATTCCAAACTCTTCAATCAAATTCATAACTCTTAGAACCAGAGTTCTAAAGTACAATCTTCCTAAGACTTGACATTTTACTCAGGTTGTGTGACGTGGCTGTTTACTATCATTTTGCTATATCAACATTCCCCGTTAAGATTGTGATAAGGTCATCAGCTTTCATTTTGAAATATTTATTGCATCTACCTATCAGGTGAAGTTCATAACCTCGCCTTTACTTATTTTATATCAGGTGAAGTTCATAACCTCGCCTTTACTTATTTTATATGTTTTATAAACCCGTGAGGGGGATACATGCTTGCTACAAACTCTTTTACATACTCGTTTATCTTATAACAATGCGATTACTTTACAAAGACTTAGTGAATTCATAGTCTCTATTTCAATCTTTTCATAACCCGTGAGGGGGAACACACAATGCCTATAAATTTACGATACAAAGTTACATGCTATCCTGACATATCATTACAATTGCTGTCTAAGTTATCTATCCTACAAGTCGTTAAATTTGACTTCAAGTCGTTAAATTGACTTTGGATATTAATGTGTTAATAGTATAAATCCTACAAGTCGTTAAATTTGACTTCAAGTCGTTAAATTGACTTTGGATATTAATGTGTTAATATTACAAATCCTACAAGTCGTTAAATTTGACTTCAAGTCGTTAAATTGACTTTGGATGATAAATGTGTTAGTGTCATAAATCCTACAAGTCGTTAAATTTGACTTCAAGTCGTTAAATTGACTTTGGGATGTTAATATGTTAATATTATGAGTTCTTCAAGTCATTAGATTGACTTTTGATGATAATGTGTTAGTACAATGTGCTTAGACAAGGAACAAGACCAGACAAGACCAATCAGACCAAACAAGACGATAACGCAATAATACACTGTTACTATGATAATTGTATTCGTTGCAATTATTACAAATAACGGGTATATAATAACGTGACCCAAGATCATAACAATACCATTTTCATAATAATTGTGTTTGTATAATTATTACACTATGACTTGTATTCAAACTATTTATCAAACCTATGAATTTCACTCAACCATTGTGTTGACTTTTTAGCATGTTTATCTCAGGTTCTGAGCAAATATAATTAACGGAGTGGCATGGACTTGAATATAGGATGAACTGTTAAACATTCATACATTTATGTTTTAGGATTGTGGGACCTGCATTTTGATAAAAACACTGATTATAGATGAATGATAACTAAGTATTCCCAAAAACGTCTCATTTAAGGTCGTTTTCTATGATTATGACTTGTTTTATTCCATGAAGTAATTCCCCATATTAGCTTCCCCTGCTAATATTGTAAAATGGGGTGTGTATAGATGGTATCAGCGTCATGGTTATAGAGAACAAGGTCAAAACCTTAACTATAACCACATTTCTTTTCTAGCCATCAAAGTCCTCCGTGCCACTACATTCCAGATCAGTATGTAAAAATACATATCTATTATACTATTATATAAATAACTTATGTTATTTACAAACTAGGTTGTTAATAAGAAACAGTATGTTCTTCCCTAAATCGCTAGGACTACTTCCATAATAAGGAGCTTTTCCTCTATGAATATTCTTACTATACTTCGTTCTCAATCGGATTATTTTCCAACTTCAGCAGGAAGCAGTTCTTTTAACTCTTCAGAAAACCCTAAAGAAAATATGATCCCACCAGTATTCTCATCTTTCTACAAAAATCCTTGTTTGAAGGACGTACAAGCATTTTATGCTAAGGAATTACCTATTTCACCACCAGATCCTATTACTTCACTAGCTATTTTGACTCCATCTCCGATATTACCACCACACTAACTTAAACTATTTGATACCCCGATATTCTTGTTCCTGAAGACTATTACCACCCTAAGAAGCAAATCCATATCCCATCTTCCTCCTCCACTATGTAGTCTAACTCCATCGTCGGAATCAACTCAGTAATTTGGTATCACCATCTTCCTCAGTTTATAATACTCCGCTACCCCACCTCATATATTTGAAATAGAAAATGTACAACTAAGATGTATCTGAAAACATCATCGAAGATATTTTGAATTACTTAGATAAACTCTCTCTTCACCGCATTGAGAAAATGGAAGAAGGACGTATTAATGGTAACGAACTAAAGACCGAACTTAAGAGAATCCGTACTCAGATTATCAAACTTCAAAAGAAGAAATTAGGGCAAAAGGACAAGATTGCCTTTGCTCACTACAGAATTTCCAATCTTGAACAAATCATTAAGGAAATCCAAGCTCATCACCAAACGGATCAGGAGGATCTTTAGGATGTCATCTACCGGCTCAAAATCAACAAACTCTTAAACTAGTTTCAGCTTTATCCTAGCCATGGGATGTGTGGTATAAATAAAAACGCTTGTCAAATTTTGACTATGTACAGTAAAAAGGCAAGTTATTTATAAAGGCAATCCCGTTTCGTACCTTATTGTTTCCAACTTATCTCTCTTTCATCATCATCTCCATCATTTAATCATTATTTCCGTCTTCATCATTATAAATCATACCATAAGTGCTTAAAATTCATTACTCCTTAAGCATTTTAAGCATCACATTCTCTTTTATTACTTAGGATATCATTCTTACTACGTGTTATCTTCTGTTGATAGAATGCCTCCCAAGAGAACATCAACATCCGCAGCACCAGCCATGACTCAGGATGCCATCCGGCAACTAGTGGCTGATAGTGTTGCTACTGCTTTGAAAGCACAAGCTGCTAACATGGCAAATACTGACAATACTAACAAGAACACCGGGACAAGCGGAACTCCAGTAGCAAGAAAAGGAATCAACAATCACAAAAGAAAGTTTGAAGATAGAGGAAACACCACCAACAACAACAACTATCCCAAACACAACAACAATAACCACTCCAACAATCGCAATAACAACAACTACCAAGACAACAACAACAAAAACAACCATAACAATGATTACCACCACCAGCAGAATAGAAGACAAGAAACTGTTAGGACTTATCCTGCCAAAAAATACCATGGAAACCTCCCTTTGTGTACAAGATGCACCCTGCATCACACAGGAGTTTGCACTGTCAAGTGTCGAATTTGCAACAAGGTGGGTCATCTGGCCAGGAACTGCAGAAGCAAAGGACCAGCCACAGGAAGCAACCTACTATCAGTGTCTGTAACTTGTCATGCCTGTGGAGAGAAGGGGCATTACAAAAGTCAGTACTCAAAAACAGACAATAGTACTTTTCACGTTTCTAAAAAAAGCTTATGTGACTAATCCCTCGTCATTCCAAAGAAAGAAATTTGGCTTAATGACAAACTTAACTATGTGGAAGAATCAGTGGAGATTATGGATCGAGAAGTCAAGCAACTAAGACGAAGATGCATCCCTATAGTCAAAGTAAGATAGAACTCTGTATTTAGATGGGATCGAGAAGATCAAATTCGTGCTAAATATCCACATCTATTTTCCAACATCATTGTATCTCTTAACTAAATCTCGAGACACGTAGCATAAGTGTCAACTCCTTTAAAGTTTCATATGCAAAGTTATCCATGAAATAATAAAGTGATGATTTCATTACATCTTGTTATCTGGTGGTATCAAAACTTGTCAATACCATTAATCCTATTATGTTCAAACTCTGAATACTCTCCTCATACCTTTGCAACATAAATTTTCATCCTCGATTATATGGGCGTCAGTACAATCAACATCTCAATATTATCTAACCATTCATATCATTTTCTACACATTACCATATCTCTGATGTATGGCATGTGGATTATGGAATCCGACTTCGCTGGAATTGAGGCTGCAAACACCGTCGTGTCTTATCATGAAATAAAACAGTTAGCAATAAAGATTAATTATGCTTTGTCATTCATATTGAGTTCGGTCTGCCATTACCTTTCGGTTTTCCAAGTTTATAGTATAATATAAAGTCTATACCTAGTGAACACTGGTAGATTCAAAGAATCTCCTTAACAGGTGTTTCTAGCTCATAAGCGTTAGAATCTTCTAACTACAGATGTACTTGATTCATCATGCGTTGTTAGTTCTATTATCGGAACGTCTCAAAAGCAGACAACACGGTAAGAGTGAATCAGATAGTTACTATCTTTCTGATTATTTAAGTCGTCAATTATTTAT
This sequence comes from Tanacetum coccineum, assembly GCA_026074375.1. Classification (NCBI taxonomy): domain Eukaryota; kingdom Viridiplantae; phylum Streptophyta; class Magnoliopsida; order Asterales; family Asteraceae; genus Tanacetum; species Tanacetum coccineum. Next base: position 69,184 of record BQNB010007654.1, on the reverse strand, counting down.
GGACCAAATTGATTATTCCAGTGATCTCAACTTTGGTCATTTAGAATCTTGCAAGTCATCTACCAAGAGCTTGTTTGATGTTGGCTCAAGCAGGATTTCCATCTTCACTATGAATAATTAAGTATCACTCGGATGTTCTATTGCAAGATCTCAAGGTAATGAGTAGGACTCTTTGTTACAGATGTGAACTTTATGGTGTTCAACAAGTGTATTTTGACATTGTGTTCCTAATAGAGTTTTAGAATTTGATCTTCTTCTTGGCCCTAGACTCGATTTGTGCATTTTGGTTATTTGTAATCGGAGGCTGGAGCAGCTGCACACCGATTCAATATTATCAATCTCGGAGTGAAGATGTCAATAGATAACGTGTGTTTCTCCGTGACAAATTGAGACAAGTTCTTTTGAGAGGAAACAAAATGGCTGGGAAGGGGTTTTTGTGCAGATTGCATCATGGGGTCCATGCATGTTCGTCTTCAATTATTCAACATTCCTCTTTGTGATTTTAAAAGATTTATGTATTGACCCGGTTTCTGCCTAAGGTGTAAGGAGGGCTTCTTTCTTTTCACCCTTGTATCATACATTCTTTTTTATTCTTCACCCATTCAGATGTTACCTGACGTCCATTACTAACACCTTGTTGTGATTGTTCCAGTGTTAGCTCAATCTTAGTTGGCATTTTTCCTTTTATATTAATCTACAACAATCATACCTAAGGACTGCTATTTCTAACTATGGAGTGTCCTTGGGTAGATCCCTCCGGTTCTGGTTGGATCGTAGGACTTATTCCTAACCTAACCACCTTATGACTTCAGAATCGTCGTGAAATTAATAGGTTGTTGGGTTATAGAGATTCGAACATAAAACCATTTCTGACATTGTTAATTTTCAAATACTCCCCCTACACATGTGCTCCGAGATTCAAAATTGTTTAGCACATGAAGGAAAGAGTTGCACTTAGAGTCTTAAAGATCACATTCGTCTATAACATATTTTAATCACATTTTCTCCCCTTATTTTAAATAATAAAATACTTAGTATTTGAAATACCAATTGATTAAAATTTGACATGAAAAATTCCATGGGGAGAAAAATTATACCACGATATTGCATGAATTCAGATTCCGATAGCTCCCCTTCAACATATATGGTGGGGATACCAATATTTATTAAAACTTGACATTGGAATGAAAAATTGATATGACACCACAAAATGTTGAAGACGGAGTGAGATGCCTTAGTGAACAATGTATATTAATAATTGACATTATAAGTTTTCACATTTTAATTTCACAAAATGTGTTTGGATACATAAAATTGACATTTATGAGATGTATCCAACACATTAAAAGGCTTTGTTTTAAAAAGCTCCCCCTCAGAAAATTATTCGAGGAAGGGAGTGTTGAACACACAATTTTAACAAATACCACTTTTTATAGAAAAATACCACAAATTATATTGTAGACAATTTTGACATTGAAAGTTCTTTTTGAAAAATTGTGTTCAACGATTTTAAAAACATGATAGAAGACTTCTCTTCTATTTTAGAGTAAGCGCACTGAGGCGTACACTTCCCTATGACATTCGAGACCGAGTTATGCACTGAAATGTTACATTAGTCATTGAGTAGATAGAAATTTTGAAATTGAAATGTTTTGAAGCATTTGAAACTCCAGTTCGAACTTTATTTACACGCCCGTGTCGATGTTAATCAACATTTCTAGGTACGTAAATGTTATCGATTCCAAGAGACATGTCGAGAAGATTCTTTTTGGTATTTTTTGAAATTTTTTGTATTTTTTATATTTTGTTTTTTCTAGGTTTTATATATTTTTATTTGCTTTATTTTGTTGGTTTTATATTTTTGTATTTTCTTTTTCAAAAATTTTTTATAAATCAAAAATAAAGAGAGAATAAAAATATTTACAAATTAATGTTTGATGGATCAAGCAGATTCAATTGCCAGAACTCCAGGTTCATCTGGAGTCAAGCATCTTCATACCGAGATGTTTCTGACAAGAATACTTTAAACCTATTTCCGATAAAGCTTTTGTGAACAAGTCAGCTAACTTGGTATTCAGTTTCCGACCAAAGAATAATTCACCAATACCCTTTTCAACTGTTTCCTTTATGATGTGATAATCTGACATGATGTGCTTGGACGGGAATGCTGGACTGGATTACACGAGATGGCTATGCTGCCTTTTGAGTCACAATACATAGGTATTTTATCAAAGTGGAAGCCATAATCTGTGAGCTGAGTTCTCAACCATAGAACTTAAGCGCAGCACGCAGATAAAGACACATACTCGGCTTTTCTGCTGAAGACTTGAAGTAGCATAGTCTGCTTTTTGGACATGACCAGTCTGACTACTTATCACACTAGAAGAGAAATTGTTATGCCACCAGTTATTGTGCTCTTACGTGTGAATCGAGACAGCCGCGTGATCCGTATCTAAAAAAGCAGTTTAGTTTGATCGTAACCGATGTCCTTCGGATACCAGAGGACCTATGGTATGGTGTCTTTAAGGTACCGAAGATCGTTTTAACAGTCTGTGAGATGTTTCTCAGTCGGTTTCTGTTGATAGCGAGCACAATAACATGTTGCATGTCAATTATTGGTTACTTGCGATTACGGTAATGAGTGCCTGACTGTTACGACTATACTTCGTTATTTAGTTGTCGTCCGGTGTTCCACTAAGTAAGATTCAAGGTGTTTTGAACCATTTGGTAGTACAAATGCTATCACATGAGGTCATACCATGCTTTTTAAGTATCTCTTGAGCATAGCAAACTTAGCTTGGTTTATATAGATTCCTCCGGGGGGATTGTGGTGGATCTGAATTCCTTAAAAGAATTTCAGCTCCCCATCATAGACATGTAAACTTGCTTTTCCTTTATCTTTAGTAACCATAGGCAGGTTTGGATCTTAAGTAGGCAGCAGAGAATAACAATTGCTTTTACTGCTGTTTCTTGTAGTCCTGTTGCGAAGATCTGGTGGATGGAATATTGGAGTGTTTTGAGTAGGATCGGTTTTGATATGATGGTAAACTAGTTGTTGTTGCATGTTTTGTGCAACAAGTGCTAAGTGTTAGCAGTACCGTGCTCATCTTTTGTTAGTATCTCATTGACTTCATTTATGGTGTTGCTTCAGAATGTATTAAAGCTTGTATATGATAGGTGACAGTCTTCAGCCTCTTGACTTACTTAACAATTGTCGACCAAACCTTTGCCATTCTGGTTGTAGTTGAAGTAAGAATTGGCATTCAATTGATGGACAAAATTTTTGTAACATGACACTGATTTCGGACAAGTTTCATGCATTCATCTTTGTAAAACCGTTAGTAATACGATTTTACGTGATTCACCCATCCCGTTGACTTGTGAATTTTACCTATACTCCCAATATAAATTGGTTTCAAGATCTTGAACATTAGTTGATTCACCTTGTTTCAAATTTCATTGGCTTTCACATTTCAAATGCATTCGGACACAGCATCAACTTGTTGAGTAGATATGTTAATCTATCTGTGAGAATGATTCAGAATGCTTCAGTTCAGCATTCAGTATGATTCTCTGTATGTCTTGTGAATTTTTTCTATTGGTTCTCCATATACCTTTCTGTAGTTGTTTGAGAACTACCTTCAGTAACTGGAATTGTCTTCTCAGCCCATTGATACGTGTATGGTGGATTTTAGAGACAATAGTGGATGAGTTCACTGTTAGGTTTGGTGTTAATGTATCTCTTGATTCTGGATTTCCACTGAACGTAATTACTTGGTGCTAACATAGGTGGACGATCTTTGCTACCCGCATCCATGATAGCATTATGAAGAGCATTTGATGATTGAGTTTGCAAATTGGTATTTGAATTTGACATTTTGATGTTGTGAGTGGATATCGGATCTTAAGTAGGTAAAGTGATTATTGTTGTGGATTGAAATCAATTAACGTTCACGGGATTTTACAAATCTTTGATTAAAATCGAGAAAAGAATCGTATCTTTCGCGGGATTTTACAAAATCAAGAGGAAACCGTAAAACAAAATTGAATTGATGTTGAAATCGTTGTTGTCGTTGAAGAACGTAAGCTTTTGAAACGATTAATGAGCTTAAAACGGCAAACAGTGCACAAACGATTCACGTTGGAGGGCTAACGGGCCTGATTGAAAGGTAGAAGGACATAACGAATTGTATTGTTGTTTTATACAATATGAGGTTATAAAACAAATCATACAGTAGGACTTGCACTGTATTATGTGAGAGTTGAGGATACATGTGATAACTGGTTTAAAATGTTGTTAATATTAAAAAAAAAAACAATTTCATCCTTATTCTTTTTCTTCCTTGAAACATTAAAACAAAATTGCAACGATTCTTTTTACTTCATTCGGTGATGTCGTTTATCGTACGGTGAAAAGTATAATATACCGGTTGATCGAACGAAGACCGCGTCGAACGGTATAAGTTAAACGTCCAGTAGTTTACCGTCACTCAAAACCGAAAACCGAAAAAACTTAAACGAGTATAGACTTGTTCTCGAGAATTAGTTCGGTTTGCACTAGTAAAAAAAAACTCGTTCGGCTCTTTTAAAGAGTACACTCGTTCGGCTCTTTCAAGCGTTAACTCGTTCGGCTCTTTTAAAATTACACTCGTTCGGCTCTTATAAAATGACACTCGTTCGGCTCTTTCAAAAGAGTAACCATCGGGTCGGTGGTCTTTGATTTTACTCATTCGGTGGACAAGTATTTTACTCGTTCTGGTTTTCCTCTTTGTATTTCTTACTCAGTTCGGTGGTCTAGAATTTTACTCGTTCACGGTGGGACAAGTATTTTTACTCGTGTCGGTCTGGTGTTCGTATGAACTAGTTCAGGTCTTTGAAACTTTAACTAGATCGGTGTTGAAGCAAGAGTGCTAGATCGGTTGCTCTTGAAACAACTAGATCGGTGGTCTCTAGTTGTTTTGCCGAGTATCGGTTATCCACAAGGGCTGAACTCTGTTCGGTTCACTCACAGGAAAATGCTTGTCTCGACTTAACAATATATTAGACAAACACCTTGTGCGCACGATTTTTGTACCGTCTTCAACCCGCCGTATACCACATAGAAATAAGCTAAATCCTCATCCTTGTGTTTTTCTTACCACACCAGAGAGCAACAAAAAGATGGATAAAAAACGGAAAATATAAAAAAATGAAAGAAAACAGAAAAAGAAGATGACGAAAACAAAAAAAAATGTAAAACATAAAACGTTATTAAAATGTTATATAAAAAATTAGGATATGTTTGTGTGAGACAAAAACGGATTCTCAACAAAATGTTTATGATATAATTTTTTTTTTCGGAATCAAAGCCCAAAGTGAATAAGAAAAATCACTAAACCCACCCGTGGCGAGTGATACCAAATGTTATCCCAAAACTTTAACCCATTTCACAACAATAAGCTATACCAATAAGCAAAAAGCTAGAAAGATAGAAAGAAACAAATTAGTGAAGATTATTAGATGAGAAACTAGCAGAGGTGGTGATTTATACACACACACCATACTAGTGTAAATATGTAACCAACACCTATCATGTGGTGGAAGAGGGTCTTTTATACCCTTGAGCCCTAAGTGGCATTTGGGCCATTTTCTTCTTGGGCCGGGCTTGCGCTAAACTTGCGGCTTGAGCCCGAAACCACGACATTTTTTAGAATTACAATCCAAGCCCGTTGAACCCGACTAGCTATTACTTAACATAGATAATTATGAACGAATATAGGACTATAAATTCTTGTTCGACTTATATAAAATTAAGGCTAACAGTTATACTAGGGATGTGGAATAAATCCACTATCTCAAGGACATAGGGAACCGCTGTATCACGTAGTTCCTTGAGAAATTAGCCTTTCAATTCAAAACTGTCCTTGTCTTCGATCTTAGGCCTAGCAATTCCCGATCCATAGTCAGCTCGAGTTTTGCTCATGTATCGTTCCATAGTTTCCGCCATTGTTTCTGCAACTTCTTCCTCCGAAAAGCTGCTCAAGCAGAGGAATCAGTGTTTTAGGTTGCAGACACCGAGATGCCACAGAATCAAGGAAGCAATTTGGGTAATACTGATGATCAACCCAATGTCGAGGCTACTTCAAAGTCTGATTGGTTTAAGAAACCTAAAAGGCCTCTGACTCCTGATCCTGATTAGAATGCTAGAAAATCTATTGACTTTAGACTACCTCAAACCTGGATCAGCAAAATTGCTTAAGCAGAGAAACCTCCTCTTTCTTTTGATGAGCTTACGAACACTATCGACTTCTCAACATATGTCATGAACCATCTCAAGATTGATAAACTGACACAAGAACACCTTGTTGGACCAACATTCAATCTTCTTAAAGGGACATGCAAAAGTCACGTGGAACTTGAGTATTACTTTGAAGAATGTTATAAAGCTCTAACTAATCGATTGGACTAGAATAACCCTGAAGGTAAAGAATATCTATTTGACCTTAGCAAGCCTCTACCATTGATTATGAATCAAGGTCGTCAAGTTATTCCTGTTAACTTCTTTATCAATAATGATCTCGAGTATCTAAAGGGAGGAAACTCAACCAAGAAATATACGACTTCGAAAACAAAAACAAAGGTTTGTAAGTAGGTGTAATTTATGCTTTCAAGTTTTAAATTTATATTTTGCCGACTTTACCTAAAACAACACTTTTCACGGGCAGTGTACCCGATCGATGGGAGTTTCGTGGTAAGTAGGGTGTCGATCACTAAGAGCGAGAAACACTTTCAACTTATTAATACTTTGGTTTTCTAATCTAAGTTAGTCTAATCTATGCTAAACCTATGTTAATCATAAATCTAATGGATAAAGGGGTTTTCAGCCTGAGAGACTAGCACAGGTTTTGTGGTGACTAAAATCAATTCAAGACACTAAAACACACGCAAGCAAATTAACAAAAGATAAAAGGGCGGTTTAGCCAAATATAGGAAAACTATATTAACCATTATTAATCCAATCAGAATGTTGGTTTGTTTATTTAGTGCAATGATTACTTATCTCGAGGTGGCATATCATTCTTAAGACTTAGGCGTTACTTCTTCCTAAGACCTAGACACGTAGAATTCTGTCACCATTAAACGCATCCACATAAAGCATCCTTATTTGCTGATTATAATCTATCTTAGGGATTAGAGCAATGATGATCTTGTTAAACCCTAGCTCATAGAGACTTTACCCACTTACTACTTAATGGCAATTCATACACTAGTAGTCCACTAACCAAGTATTTACCAATTAATCGAGAATGTACTTGTTGATACCAAGGTCACCTTATGGTCTAACTAAGCTCACAATATAAGGGCAAAGATAGGACGTTAATTGTGATCCTATTGGTCTAGATATATAAATCACTATATGGAGAGCTATCCCGGCATCTAGATTACTTGGTCCATATCACTAGATCGAGTTGAATGATAGGTAGCATACAAAAGCACGTAAACAAGTATATTGATACACATAAACAAGCAATTCAACGATAAATTAGAAATCAAGATAAACAAACCAAACATTAAGATCTTCATAATAATGGCTAATACCCGAAGATATTAGCCTTCAAACGTCATAATTAATACAAAAGTTATGATTTAGCCAAGGTAGACTAACCGAGTTAACGAATGATACAAAAAACGGAACGATTAAAAAAGTACACGAAATTACATGTGGTCTCCTATGGAATTAATTGTGTTGCTCAACCTCTTCTGCTCTTCTATTCCTCTGAAAATTGACTTTTATGGTTTAGGTATCGAGAATACGATTTAGCACACTTAAAACTCGTTTTTGAGTTTTCTGTTATAGGGTCTGGAGTATGGTCGATACGGCGTATCCAAAGTCTTGGATACGGCGTATCGGGGATTTCTTGGAGTAAGAACCACGTTTGATATCTTCTAGAATATTTTATTTCCATATAGCTTGAATACAACGTATTGGTCTTCCTGGATACGGCGTATTGGATCTTGTTTCCTTCATGGTCTTTTGTGATTGCAGGCACAGATACGCCGTATCTTCCTTGATGGATACGGCATATTGGATGTCAGAACAGTAATCTTCAAATATCTTCGTTTAAGCTCCAAAAGGCGTGCCTTTTAGTTAACTTTCACCAAGTACTTCATAATTACTGCAATTCTCAAATACAAACGATTAAGTAACAATTCTTTGCAATAATTATACAAAATGGGTTAATTACATGGGATAAATGATGCTATAAAAAAGATTTTATTTGATGTCATCAAATATCCCCCCACTTGAATCCTACTTGTCCTCAAGTAGCCTTTAGAGGTTTATAAAAATGTATCCCTAAGGATTTTTTCGTTTAAGCATTTATTTGATCTATTACAAGTACACAACCAAATACCCCAGGAAATAGGAAGATGAAAATACTCAAATTACTCAACTAATCTATGTGGTAACATGTAACAAATTCACTCAATTGCTCGGTCGTGATGAGTATTATATCATAATCTTGGCAAGGATACACATCTCCACCACTAGAGCTAAGGAGTAACAAGTTTATAAAGGTAAATGGGTTTTTATTATAAGGCTTAGGGTTGATCATTCTACAATCTTTCACCAAAAGTACCACACCAACAAGGCAGCTGAAGCACACATACATGGCCGTAACGATAGAATAGACATGTGTGTTCGATCACATCCTCATTCGAGTTTAACCAAGGGTTAGGATGAAGAATGATATAGGGTAGGGATCTTCTAACTTTCACCAATAGTAATAAACCAACAAGGCAGCTGAGACATGCATACATGGCCGTAACGACATAATAGACATGCATGCTCGTACACATCCTCATTCGCGTAAAACCCATGGTTAATGATTAGGAAAGGGAATTAAATTATTGTTAAACAAAATATACGAAACAAATAGACTAGGTCCAAGATATAAGTTGCTAGACACTTTTTCCCGACCGTTACTATGAAAAAGACACAACTATATACAAACATCTTGATCATAGATAAAAAACAACAACCTAAGTTGGCTTTCCCGTAACAGTCAACTTCCTAATCATCCTATACTTTACATACTTTTACAAGACAAGTGGCGATATCTACCACTTTATACAATACTTTACATCGTTGATTTATAAGACGTATCAACGAATAATCGATCCTTCATATAATTCCTTCGGTGTAAGCTTTTGCGAAACGATTATCTTCAAACTTTCCTCCTCTTTTTTGTTGCGATTTTTCTAATTTTTTTATTTTTTTTCACTATGCTATACAACGAAACTCGGTGTAATTTCACCATCTTCACGATCATAATAACTCCGGATAATTCTTCATTCTTCAGACGTACCAATAATTATGTTGGTAGTAAAAATACATGAGTTTTGACTACTTTATACATTCCTATTTGCAATGTGCAAATTTCTTCCCAGCCGTACCAAAGATAGAAAATTGACACAAGACTCGGGAAATATATATTTTACACTTTAAGCAACTAGCAACTAATAAATGGACATAATCTAACAGCGTAGGCTAATGTGTAAAGGTGTAACGAAACAAATAATTGGTGTAATTCCTAGAGGATTGGCTCTATAGGTTTTCTAGGGGTATCTTACTCCTAAGATGAGAGTAAACAAAGGGGTTTATATGGGGATTTAACTAACCAGTGTAGTTAGTTAATAAAACAACATGTATAGGCTTTTTGGGTGTAATCCTAAAAATTTACCAATTTAAACAAGTTACTCCATCTAAATCCATAGTACTCATTATTGTGGTCTCGAATAGATATACCAAGCCAAGTTCTAAAGTCTACAACATCACCGGCACACTCATATTTTTGTGGAATTTGGGTAAACATTTAGAAACGGATAAGGTTAAATCCTCACAATATCTAACAAGGGTTATTGTGTGCGGGTTATGTATCAAGTAATTTCACAAAAGTATGCTTGAATTTTTTTTAAATTTGAGCATAATTTAAGCATTTTAGTGTGAAAAATAGGACAAGTATCATTCTAATTCCCATCCCCCCACTTGAATTATACAACGTCCTCGTTGTATAGATAAAACATTAAAAACGGGAATTAAAAAGAATTAGAATGAGAAACTCCCCTGATATTTTGCTCGGTAGATTCTTTATGTTGAGTTTATGAGCAAGGATTCGTGTTGAACAACCGTCTTGAGGTTTCAAGACTCCAACACTTCAAGATTTCCATATCGTAGATTCTCTACCAACATTGTCGATTTCTTTTCTTTCAGCGAGGTCCTGTGCAAATTATAGGAAAAAGATACATTCCTATCTTGGTACCTACTGTTAATTTAAACTAAACTAAATACTAAATACGGGTCAGTCTGTTGAATATGCCGTATCATGTACATGAATACGCCATATTGACAGAACTGACAATAATGTTTAAAGTGCATAAAAATAAAGGACTGATAACGTCTAGACATTCAATACACCGTATGGTATGGAGCGGATATGCCGTATTGATGTCTGGGAAGACAGTCTCGATAAAAATAAATAACAATCCGGTTTGTCTCCCGGGAAGCACTTTTGTTTACAGTGAAGTCTTTAAGTTAGACTTTTTCCTTTCTTCTTCACTCGGTGCGCGTCAGCTTCCATCTGTTGTCATTTTTTTGAAAAATTTCTTGGTAGATTTTGGACATAGTGTCTTCGTTCCATTCCCAAGTATCATATTCACATCTTCTTATAGCAATGTATTCTTCGTTGGGACCAAGTGAATATTTAATAGCTTCGAACCTCTCAGCATTGCACATCCTTTTGTTAGGCCACTCATTATTAGAATTGGATGTGTTATTTATAACCTTGTCTTCCAAATTACTATTGATGCATTTGCGCTTCGTCCGGCTTCGTTCACCTTCTCTTTCAACATCGTTCTTTTATTTAGTTTTCAAATAAGGCTTGAAAAATGAGTTAGTAGTAGTGTCATTAATATTTAAGATGCTGTCATCAATTCGTCTTTTATTCCAACTTCCATTCATTCAAGCATGGAATAATACCTTTTTAGTTCTTCCATCCACTTTCCTATGGTTTTTGAATGACGAATTTACTCGTGATAAGAATTCAAGTGGATCAATCCCCTAGTTATTTCCTTCGTCCAACATTTCTTCTTCTCCATCGTATGATTCATGGTAGAATTTATAGAAAAATTTCTCAACAAGTTCTTCCCAAGTTGTGGTTTTTCTTCCCCCCTCGTTTATCCACCATTGTACTGCATCATCTGCTACTGAGAGAGGAAAAACCTTCATTCGTAATTGACGGGAGTCCGCACCAGGAATATTGATTAAATTAAGCATTTCAAGCACGATAGCAATGTGGTCCACCACGTCTTCATGATGTATTCCGTGGTATGCATTATTTTGTAACTCCATTAAAAATTCCTTGCTGAGTTTAATGTTCATATCATTATTGGTGTTAGTAATATAAAGATTTGATTCAGTTTGATCTTTCTCCATGTATTTATTTAAAAACAGTTCTGCCATGACTTCCTGTAGTATCTTCTTCAATCACTTAGCTCTGATAAGTATGATCTATCATAAAGGTAAAAATATCAGCAAGATTTGTTTCCAAGAAAGATAGAAAAATTAGGCACGGAAATCAAATAGAAATCTCAGCTTCAGCTTCTGATCCTGTATCAAATAGATAATACGCCGTATTCAATGGAACTGAATACGCCGTATTAATCTTTTTGAACGAATACATTGTATTGGATAGAAAGTAGGATACGCCGTATCCAATGTAAGTGGATACGCCATATAGAGTTATCGACCAGAACAGTGTATTAGAGAAAACAATTAATTACGCAAACAATTAAACACACATATATACAAGCAAATATACAGAATATACAGAATTATACACTAATCTAAATGTTGGGAATTATTGATTTGATGATACAAAAGAACTTGCTTAAAAGGATAAAGAATGAAACATAAGGATCAAAGTCGACAATATGAAATTCTACAAAAGATGGAGGATTCTAAAAGATCTCCTTAAAAGATAAAGATCAAAGAATAGGAAGATTTAGTTTCCTAATACAATTAAGATTCCTTTTTAAGTCTTATGGACTCTCTATATATAAAGAGAACCCTAGACATTGTTTGTGTTTGTTATGCGTGTGATTGTGTGCACAAGAAAAGATGTAAACATCTAGAGTATGTGGTTTAGCCTCAAGATCAAAGTGTCTTTGATTCTGTTATAGTTTGGTAATCGTTCTATATTGATCAAATAGTGTTAATACAAATAATGTCCAAAAACGTTATTTATATTTTTCGACCTCTCAATGTTTTGATAATAACAAAATGTGAAAACATTTACGATAAAATTAAACGTTTATAAATTAATAATCATAAAATTATATTTCTATGATTAATCACTTAAGGTATGGATAAACAAATCATTAAACATGATTAGTGATCAAGAAAATAATTTTTTCTTAAATCTTATACTTCCATAAAAATGTTTTTATAAAAATATAAAAACAAATTATTTATTAATTAAAAGAAATGTTTTATTAAAAACATAAAATTTGAATTTTAAATTTTCCCCCCAAAATGGAAGGTTCCATAACATATACAACCTTCACCACAAAAGGACAAAAAAGGGAGCAGAGTCTAGTGACGGCCCCCTTATAGGGGCGACGACCCCCTTATATATAAGGGGCCACCGGGACCGCCACCAGCAACGGCTATTTTTTTCTCCCCTATAAATACTGAGCCACCCATTTCAAAATCAGACTTCCTCTTGCATTAATTATTCCTATATGATCTAGTTTTCTCTCTTCTCCTTTCTTTCTAAAAACATATATCTTGATCCTTAAACATACCTTGATTGTGTTTCAAGTGATTAATTCTTTCTTCCTCCTTTATTCACCTTCTAATTAAGTGCAAGAGTAGAAAAATCTATTCTTCTAAATACCGAATTGTTATCAAGTGATTCTTTATCATCTATATATACTTCTTCAAGATCACAAACATTCATTAGATTTATTTTGTGTTGTTGTAATTAATTGGATCAAGTGTAGATCCAAGTGTGTAAATTGTATATTGGTGTGATTTGGATTGTGTGTCAATCCAAGAGTGTAGATCTTGTAAGTGTTTGAAGACTTGTGATTAGGACTCGACATATAGCTTAGTGTCGGAAAAGAAACTAAGCGACGTGTAAACGGTTTTCTTCGCCTAAAGGGAGCTTGTTGACATAGTGAAATCTCAAGTGGAGTGCTCGGGGAGTAGAGTAGGAACGAAGAGGTGCTTCATTGTCGAACCACTATAAATCTTGGTGTCTTGGTTTGATCGTTTCTTTCTTTATCTCTTTACTTATTACTTGCATTATTAGATAGTTTAGTTGTGATTCATATTGTTGGTTGATTGACATACATCTCGAATCAAACTATTTCATAAGCAAACTTTTAAAATGCTAATTAACCGGTAAAACTATTCAACCCCCCCTTCTAGTTTCTACAAATAGAATTGGGCCTTGTATGTGAATGTAAAAACTTGTGAAAATAACATTGTTCTTTATTTAAATTCCGCTGCGTATCTATATACTTTGTTATTTTTGATCCTAGGAGCTTAAACGATTCTTCACAATTGGTATCAGAGCCATGTGGCTCGTGATCTAGGATCTACAGGGTTTTTACAATCGTTCTAAAGAAAGAAAAGGGTTTCGGTTTTTTGTTTTTTGGGAACTATTCAAATTCGGTGAAACTAGGGTTTACAACAAACCCTAAATCGGTAAAAGCAAAAAGTGCAGTGTTCGGTTCTTCATGATAAAGTTAACACGTTCTTGGTGCTATTATTAACTATATCTTCTTGGTGATATATGGGTTACGAATGAAACTTATGAAAACCCTAAAGTTTGTGTTTACTACTGAATCATTATAATATGATGATCGTACATCTTTGCCGAATGAAACCCTAATAGGAGTGATGAATCTAGAAGGAGTAGCAAGTTATTCAATGTTAAGGAGTGATCTTTATTCCTCATCAATTTCGTGAATGACAGATGATTGTACTGATGGTTTTTATGTCCTAAACCCTAAGTTTTAAAGGTGATGAATGTTGTTACTGCAAATCGTTCTATTAGGATTTCTGGTATAAATAACACTTGTTCAATTTGTGATCTAATTGATGATTGTGTGACAATAAAAGGTTTTCTTGTTTACTGCTGCTAAGCTTTTAGAAGTATAAGCTGTTCAAGGGGTCATAATTTTATATAATATAAAGACATGCTGCTGATTTTTGAAAGTTTACATAGACCTGGGTTTATGATAACATGAGTCAAGGGTATTTTATGCTGGTAATCAAGATATTAGGGTTGTTATTCAAAAACTTGTTGTGGGTTTGGACTCTACTCAGCAGACCTCGTATGTTTAGTCCTCGCTTTTTAAACCAGGTATATGAATGAAGTTATGATTCACAGATTTGAAGTTGGGATCTGTTATAATTTGAAAAACCATAATGTTTAGGATTTATATTCGATTCCCATAACAACTTCTTGTAGCAGTATATATTTAGTGATGGTTTTAGTGCCGCTGCCAGTTTTAATGCTTGAATATGGTTAATGTTGCCATGTTTATATTAGTGCTGCCAGGAGACATTAATACTGCTAATGTATATTTAGTACTGCCCGTACATATTTACTACTGCTCGTGTACTTAGTGCTGCTATTTTTGAGAACAGTAGTAATCCAACAGTTGTTACTTAGTGCTGCCAATAAAGATTAATGTTGTCAGACTATGTTAGTGCTGCTTGGTTTAAGGGAAGCTAATGTTATCAGATTTAGATTCACTTAGACTGTTAAAAGGCTAGTTTTGGAATTAATTGCTTGAATTAAATACGGAGATAATTGTTTATCACTTATTTGAAGTTGAAGTGGAATTGCATGAGTGAGTGTTCTTATAATATCTTAAAGTAAAGTTTGGTTGGATTATGACTTTAAAGTTAACTTGTTTGAGCTTAAAATCGATGTTGACGAAGACTTGTCAAATCTAGCAATGTGTGATCTACAAACTTATGGTGCTCAATGTGCACATTTGCTATCATTTAAAGGAGTTACATTGTAGTGCTCAGTGTCTCATATAGTTAATGATTTTGTCAAGACACTTAGGTCTACTTATACTTCAAGGAATTACGTGTAAGTTTGGAGTCACGTGGATAGTACAAGACATAAGACACAAGTTTGGGTTATTCTACTTCAGCATCAAGTTTGTAATACTGAGTTTTCTCCATCAGTAATCATTACATAGAGCCAACAGAATTAGAGATTCAAGAGATGGTTAACATATTGGTTTTAGGGGAAGCATATGATAAAGTATTTAACCATTTACATGCACCACTTGAGGGGAAGGTTTTGATTCTTACTACTACTAAGTCATTATTACTACTGCTAGTTTAAGTTTCTACTGCTTGAATTCATTTATCTTATAATGCATCATGGAGGGTAATTTGAGACATTGGAAAGCTTGGATTAGAAGTGTACTATATGGTTTGTAGTTGTAAAGATCAAAGTTGCATATGTTCATAGTCTCATAATGGATAATGACAAAAGGGGAAGATGTTACAAAAATGATATGATTTGAAACTTATTATGTGTGGTGACATGACATGGAAGTTCAAAGAAAATCTTAAGTTAAGGGGAAATTTGTTTCATTCATGGAAGATCAGATTTAAAGATGTTCATGTGCTCAATGTGAAGATTGCTTGGAATCAGATTATTGTTTGTTTTGTCATCATCAAATAGGGGAAGATTGTTGGGAATTATATTGATTTGATGATACAAAACAATGATACAAAACAATGAAACAAAAGGAAAACAAAAGGATCAAAGTCATCAAGATTGGAATTCTATAAAATATGGAGGATTCTAAAAGATTTGGTCAAAGATATGAAGATAAAGATTAGGAAGATTTTGTTTTCTAATACAATTAGTTTTCCTTGTAAGTCTAGATTGGACTCTATATATAAAGAGATCCCTAAACATAGTTTAGGTGTGCCTGGTACAATGTAGACGTCTAGTTGGTTTGGTTTAGCCTCAAGATCAAAGGTGTCTTTGATCCTGTTACAGGTAGGTAACCGTTCTACTATTGATCAAGTAGAATCGGGGCTTGTATGGAATGAAAAAACCTTGTTAAAATAACATTGTCTTGATTATATTTTGCCGTGCAAATCCGTATTTATGTTCATTGTTATTTATAATCCTAGATCAGCCTAGATCATACTCCACAGATACGGCGTATTGGTCTTCAGAATAGTAATTTTCAAAATATCTTCATTTAAGCTCCAGGATGCGCGCCTTTTGCTAATATTCACCAAGTACTCCATAATTACTGCATTTCTCAAATATAAACGATTAAGTAACAATTCTTTGCAATAACTATACAAAATAGGTTAATAACATGGGATAAATGATGCTATAAAATAGACGTTATTTGATGTCATCACTGCCTAAGTGTAAGGAGTGCTTCTTTCTTTTTGCCCTTTATCTTACCTTTTCTTTTTTCATTCTTCAACCTCTTCAGTGCTTATGGAGACTTCATGACTAGTACCTTGTTGGGTTTGTTCCAGTAATAGCTCCATATTAGTCGACACTATTCCATTTTCTCACTTTTTATCCTTTTTATCACACCTAAGGACTTCTATTCTATATAATAGAATGTCCCTGGGAAGATCCCTCTGGTTCTGACTGGATCGTGGGAACGAATACCTATACCTAACCATTTTAAAACATCGATCAAGGTACTTTGATATAAATCAAAATATTTAGTACCTCAATGGTTTTACTTTTCAGAAATGCCCCCTGCATATGTGCATCGATAACCGAAAATGTTTAGCACATACAAGGATGGAGTTCACATGTGAGTCTTTAAGATCACATTAAACAAGTTATATATATTTTAATCATATTTTCACACCTTATCAAAAATGTCAAATCGTTTGATATTTTGGATATCAGTTGATTCAAATATAATGCTTTCGGGGAGAAAAATGTTCTAATTATATATCAAGCCTATTAATGGAACATTTTAATGCTCCCCCTCATATTATGAAGGAATTATATGGTGTTTGAGTACGTTAATTTGAGAAATTTTAAATTTACTAAGAAATTATTGAAAAACACTATATATGCCAATTTCTAGTCTAACACTACTTGTTAACATATTCACAAGATTTGAAATTACTAAAGAATAACCTGAAATGGAGTAGGATAAAATACGACAAAGACATATCGTCCGTTCAAGCAGCCTGAAGTCTTCTCCGTATTCTCTCCCACCAACAAATTTCTCTAAGTTCCTCATTAACCTTCTTTTAAAGAGCTGCTGATCGATCGCCTTGATCATGATGCGAGACCTTTTCCTGTCTAATTTACTCCATCTTCTTTTTGGCAAGTAATCTATCTCCAAGCTGGAAGCAGCCTTCGAATAGATGTGAGTATGCCGTCACAGAACTTATAGAGTTCATCAATGCGCGTTAACCTGTTTCTTTGGAACTTGTCTTGATATACGATTCTTTGTGGATTGTTGTATGCAGTGTATGGGGTCATTTGGGTGATGTCGGACCTAAAAGTCTCAGGCTTGGTGATATTAAGCTTCTTCTGGTAGTTTCCGACTCCCAGTTGAAGGTCTTCCATCCGTTTAAGAATAACAACACGTCTGGTAAACCTTCGTAATGCACATTCAAGTCATAAATGACATCTCTTTCCTAGATTGGAGAGCTTCTTTGAACTAAGCAGAAGCAACATGTCTTCAAATATTACGCAAGATTTACTCTTGGAAAGTCACATTATTCTGAAATGTAGAGTTGATGATTCTCTTCGAACTTAAAATCTCTACCATATACCCGTAATAATACCACTTTAAAACTTTGACATAGGTTACTGCAATGATTCTTTTTGTGGAGAACACATCATGCTTAGACTTCATGTTGCTTGCGTATCCATAGAACCGTTGTCGTTTTAGACCCCAGTGAGTTATTCCTCACATAGCATATTTATCATAAGCAACCTTCACTGGACTTCATAGCGATTTGTTGATCCCACTTGAATTGATTATTTAATTCCTTAACATGTGTAAGGTTTAGTTATGCAGATAAATCTACACAAACTATGCTAGAACTTTGTTTAATACAATTCTATAGATTATTACGAAATCTAATCTTTAAATATAAGAAGAATTCTTTAATAAAACAGTGAACATGAACAAATATAATTCAACAATAAAAACTCTATTTATTATTATAAATAATATGAATACTCTTCTAGTATTAGGGTTACAAAACCTTGAAGCTATGACAATTCTATTAATGACTCGATTTGATACTTTTATTCATAGAATTCTATACACTAGGACTCCTTTTTTACCACAAAGAGTCCTAAGGGGATTAAAACTATTTTTCCTAAGTTATCATGATCTTCTAAACAAATAACTTATACGTATCTTTTACAAATATATCTGACACATTTCCATAAGCAATACTCTATCTTTTCTATGAGCAGTCTTTATCCTTTCAGCAGTTGTAATCTTTCAGCAGTTTGTAACTTTTATCACAGCAGCATTAACTTTCAACACCAACAGTAGTAACTTTTGTACCAACAGAACTAACTGTGTACAAGCATCATTAACTACTTAGAAAGTTTTCTTTAATCTTCATCAGCAGTACTAAGTTACACTAGCAGTACTAACATTACTAGCAGTAGTAACTAGTAGTAGTAATATACACTAGCAGTAGTAACTTACACTAGCAGTAGTAACTAGCAGTACTAACTAATTAGCTTATTTTCATTAAGTTTCCTTAACAACACTAATTTATGTTAGCTTGCAGTAATACAATCCTTAACAGTCTTAACTTTCTAATAGCATGTAACTTCAATCAGCATCTAAGAGGCTTTAATCATAACAATCCTCCACTAAACTTGATTGTCATCTTCAAATCGTCAAGTTTCATTAAAAGCTTCTCAATCACAGGAGAATTGCTTCCAAACAATTCATTCACTGTACATAGCATTCCTTACGTATTTTATTGACCAATCTAAAGAAGCTTATATGCACATTTCTCACTATTAATTCATAATTGAAGCTTCACATTATTAAACATCTGATTGTGTGTTGTGCTTTTGCTTTGTAAGTGTGATACATTTTCTCAAACAAATAGTTAACTATGGTATGGACTATAACTGTTACACAATGAACATCCATAAGAATCAAAAAGCTTCCAATTCAGCACTTTAACTAATCCTTGTTGATTCTTCCATATATTATCTTCAACATGATGTTCAAACATGGTCTTCAAATGAAGATGTAAGAAAATATCCATGTAATTCACTGGCTCTGTCTTCTTAAATCTAGCTTTGACTATCCTCCAAAGAACTTCCAAGTCTTCTCTATCAAAGTTTTTAAGCATCTTTGTAAAAGTTAAGTACATCTGAGTCTTTCTATCTGCTCTGATTATTTTAAAAAAGCTTTTCTTCCCTTCTTGGTAGATCTTATAGTCAACAATTGGAATTTTGACAAACAAAGGTGTAGCATCAACAGTTACATCTTTCTCCATCATTGGTGAACTATTTACAAAACATTGCTTAAGCTCTTTAGCTTATTGCATACATCTATACTCTTGACTTCAACCTTCTTATCTAACTTCTATTTCTTTGATTTGTCAGATTCAATCTCTTATCCTGTTCTTTTTTAACTTTCTTCTTCTCTTGTCTCACTGCCTTCTACTAATTATGTATCTATGTCTACAAATGTATTTTACCCTTGTTAATAGATCTTTTAATTATTCTTGAACATTGGCAAAGGACTTGTTCTTTAAATCTTTGGGCTTCCATTCTGCCATGTTTTTCAGATAAGTAGTCATGACACTTCTTTGTTGAGCTTTGGTAGGTGGTTTGTTCCTCTTTTCCTCTGCTCTTTTAGCTGTAAAGTATTTCATTCATTCATCTGAAGTGTTGTAAAACAAAACTTTGACTTCTCTTAAATAGTCAACTCTTCTTGCTCCTCTGCTTGTAGTCTTGATGCCATTTCTTAATTTATTTTAACCGTCTTGAAGTCATTCCATTCTTTATCAAAAGATACATTGAGCCTTATCTTGTCCCTTGCAAAGCCTCACTTCCTTATCAAATTTAGTTGTTAACCTTATAGCTTTTGTTCATCAAAGCTGATTTGATCTTTCTTCTTTATCTTTAAGGGTTCTTCAACCATGATTCCTTTACCCTTGTCCTTTGAAGAAGTTATTGGTGTAGATGCTTGCTCCTACTCTTGGAATTAATAAACCCTTTTCATTGGGTCTTGTAATAGCAGTTGTAGTTGTTATAGCAGCTGTAGTATCAGCACTTGGGTTTTGTACTCTTTAATTCTATCAGTGCTTGAGCTAAAGTCATGCCAACATCAGATAAATCTTTCAGCAGCACTAACTGGAATTGTACTTATAGTTGTAGCAGCATTAACCACAGGCTCTTCAGTTTCTACAAATGCCTCATCACCATCTAAATCATTAACACTAAACATATCTTCATCATGAACATTCTCCAGGGTGATGTCTTCATCAACATCAATATCATGAATTTTCCTCCCCTATTTGGATGCATCCTCCTTACCCAAACCTTCATCTTCAGAGGAGACAACCCTAGCACTTAAACTAACCTTGTACAATCTTCTAAGCCCGTGAGTTCTTGACCTTTGTTTCTTCTCAAGCTTCTTGACCCTCCTTTTTAAGTTGTCAATCTCTAATGCCTAAGAGGTCTTTGTGTGTTCCAAATCAAGAACCCTGTTTTGTAAGTTGGTACATAGTGCCATTAATTCCTTAAGTTTCAGTCTATCCTCACCATGAGATTGTGGATCGTTGGATTGTTTATAGAATTTATCCTAATTTAACCGCCTCATTTACTAGATTGTCACTAGGTAATGTAGATTTGAGGTATCTGAGTATCCTTCTTCTTGGGCTTCCTTGGCTTATGTTTCTTTTAGGGTTGTAATGTTGATGGTTGAGTAATGGTGGTGTGTGTTGGGGATCAGTGGGAATTGCCGAACCTTCACCTTGTTCTTGTTGAGCTTGTACCACCATGGTTGGAAATAAGGGTGTTTTCCTACCAGAAAATCCTTTTCCTTGCCTTTTCATGTTAGAAAAAATCTTCTTTGTATGAGAGGGTGCAATATATATTTCATCACGAGTTTCCATCCCTTCCAGCTGATTATCCAAAAAGACTTGCACAAATCTTGGATACATCAAGAATTTACCCTCATTATCTGAATTCTTCACCATGCTTTTAAAAATATACTTGGAGAAGTTGAACTTTTGGTTTGTGGCTAAGCAGATAATTGCAGAAGCCATAGTGCTACTAAATTCATTCCATGCAAGTAGTCACTAGCAATTAGCATTGCAAAATGGCTATGAAATAAGAATTTCCATTGGGGAGAAAAGAATGCACTTATAGAAGTAAGCTTTTATGAAAGGTTTTTCATATGTATTTGGTAACTTTTGGTTTCCAAATAGAGTTTTGGCATAAATTTTAGTAAGGTCTTCACCTTACCAAAAATATCTAAGACCTTAAATCAAACAAGGTAAAAACAAAAGCTTGAAAAACAAGAATTAGGGTTTTTATGAATTAGGGTTTTGCGATTAACCCTAATTAGGATTTCCTTTAGATTTTGATACCGGATACCCTTTTATCCTCATAAAGTTGACAACTTTAGGGTTTAAGAACCTTAAAAATTCAAACTTTATGTAATCTAAAGCCTCAAACTCTAAATCTTATAATATATAAGATTCAGTTTCAAGTATTTATTATGGAGTATTTATGATGCAGTCTCAAGCTTCAATCCTCCTTTTTATTTCAAAATTTGCTGTGGAAGTTGTACGGGCCTTGCTGTGAAAATTTTGTAGAACTCAATTGGCATTAACCAACACCAAAGTTTCAATTACATCCTTTTGAATTCCTTTTACAAAAGTTAAACCGTTGTGAAGCTATACACACACATAGATAATATTTCCTGAAGCTTATAATTATACACACACATAGATAATATTTCCTGAAGCTTCTTTATAGTTTCTTTCCCCAATCTTTACACATAGAGGACACTGATTTCTTGAAACTTTGTGTGGGTTTTGAGGTAAGGCTTATTCCTATAAACTTTGTATGGGTTTTGAGGTTTTTGATTTCAATATCTTTTTAATTTTTAAATTAGGGTTTATGTAAGAATTAGGGGTTTCGTTAATTTTGTTATTCGGATATATTTTTACAGGTTACTTTGCTTTTGCAGGTTTTTGTTTTCAATTTCTCTTTGATTTTAAACTTAGGGTTTACGTTAGAATTAGGGGGTTTTGTTAATTTCGTTTATTTTGGAAAAAAATTGGCAGGTTACTTGGCTGATGCTACTTGCTGGTAAGTGTTTTGAGGTATTGTTTTCTACTTTTTTAAAATTTTGAAATTAGAGTTTTGATTATCTTTGGCAAGTTATGTTGTTTTGTTGCCATTGCGGCTAAATAAAATCTATATTTGATTGATCAAAAGAATTAAGAGTGTCTTGGACAAGCTGTTGTATTTTGAGCAAGTTGATGTTACTTACAACCAAATGAAATATCCGCTTCCTATGCTACCTAGTTCAATGATGCCAATGCCCGGGAATCCGCAGATGGCAATGAATCTGATCAAAATCCAGCCAGGTAGTTGAGGTCAGCCAAGTAAAATCTAATTCTATTTATATTGATATTGTGTCAATCACTGAAAAGAATAAACTAAAGGATAATGTAGTTCTGATGATGTTAATAATAGAAGTTATCCTTAAACATGCGGCAAACTATTATTCAGCAAAGTTACCCTTGATGATTTAGGCAAATTACAGAATCAATTGTGGCTGATGCGCCACTTGAGGACTAGGTTACTACTGAAGAGAAACTTGTCGCTATTGCTCAAAGTATAAATATATTCAATAAAAATGATAGTGAAGATATGGGTTCTCCAAAGAAGTTAAATTTAGATCCAAGTTCTGGTGATGATTCCATGGAAGAGGATGTATTGGAGACTAAACAAATTGATTCAGAATGCAGTTCTCAACATATAGGAGATATAAATGAGAAAACCCAAGTACCTCCTTTTAAGGAGGGTGAACCTCTTGATGCTATGGCCGCACCTGCTGCTAAAAATGATGAAACTGCATTTGCAGCTTTATTTTGCGTCGCATAGAGTTTCTATCGATGTTTAGGGATGGTAGTGTTGCTTATTAGAATTAGATTATTCTTGAAGGATGGCTCTACCACTTGCTTTTCTTTATTTATTTGATTTGAAATAGCAGAAGAAGAATAAGATGGATGTAGAAAGATCAAAATGTGCATGAAAACCAATTAATAATGTTAATAGAGGCATTACTAGAAAAGAAATAAAGTTTGCTCTTCTTGAAGATGCATGTCATCTCTCACTCTCTATTTTTAGATTTCTTATGCTTTTTAATGGGCGCGAGATTCAAAAGCTTTCGTTGGCGGTCAAATAAGAATATTATGGCAGGTTTTAGGATTTATTATTTCAAAAGGTTTGTACTTTTTATAACTGGATTTGAATTTATTTATTTTTTGAGTATTTTTTACTTCCATCAAGTTCTTAGAATATATTTCTAAGTAGGAGTATAAGCAGAAAAAATTAAGCAATCCTACACAACCTTATTAATGTTTTTTTTTGGATGAACAGGTGGATAAGCTGAAGAAGACGCTAAGACAAGAAGAGAATGTGCATAGAGCACTCGAAAGAGCTTCTTAGCAGCACGTTTTGGAACTTTTGCCTCATCTTCCAACTTTTTCCTTCCACAGCGATTTAAATTTTACCCCTTTTATGTTTTAAGCTGTATTAATAATTTGTACTAATAATTAGGACTAAATCTTGCTTGAAAATCATTTTGTGAAAAAGGGTCTATGTTATTTGGGTACAATTTTGCTAAGTTTAGCATAAGATGTGAACTTGGGGAAAAAGTATTGATCTAAAATTGTGTAAAAAAAAATTACAAACTTTTGGAGGATATTGCTGAAGTAGCTGTTCTTGAAGAAGAAGTCGTGCGTTTAGAGGAAGAAATTGTTAGCTTTAAGCAGGGTTTGTATCAAGAACCTGTTCTTATATCATCAAAGATAAATAGTGGGAATTTAGATAATGACTCAATGGAGAAAAGTCATACGTCTAATCAAGAGGAATCAAGTTCATTAATGGCTCTGTGAGTTCATTCTGACCGCACCATAGTAGCGGATAAAATCCTTGAATTCACTCTCTAGAACCAACAGGCTCACTCAGCGGTAAAGGCTTAGCCTTTTAGGACGAAATTTTCTAGAGGTCTTGGGTTCGAACCCTGAGGAGAAAATTAATCCCCTATTAGCCATAGAGGTTCACCTACAATGACTGAAACAATTTTCTACGAGGCCAATTAGTTACGGTCGTGTTATATGGGATTGACATTAATATTAATAAGGTTGCCTATGTGATGGAATTGAATTTTATGTACGAGTAACTAGTTCACAAAATCATGTGATGTAATGTTCATTAATATTAATTTTCCTTAATTTGTTGTACGTAGTTTGTTTTCAAGCTTCTTACCATGTGAATACTGTTAAGTAATAGTATGTGTCAGGTGAGTTCATAGTTGTTCTTTTTTATCATTAGAGCTTATTATCGGTTGTTTTTGCAGTGGAATGGTGCTAGAGGGTTGGTTAGTGGGATATAATTGCTGTGGGTTGTTTATTTTTATTGAATGCGGGGGATTAGCTATGGGTAGAGCATTAGTTTAGACAGAGACATTCAACGATGGAATGGCGCCCACGTAATTAGGGTTTTGATAGGGTAGGGGGGGGCTTGATGGTTCTTATACTAGTAGGGTGTGGTGCTCTGGGGGGTTAAATAGTGTGTTCGGGGGAGGATGGGTTTATCAGTGTGGGTGTTCATCGGTAACAGTTGATGATCTGATAAAGATTTTATTGGGGTGTGTTTATTACATTGGTGGGTGACCAATTATCTAAACATTAAATATTATCTATCTTTTATTTACCATGGGTAAGTGAATTGAGGTATAATCATTAGCTTTTGCAACTTAAAATTTGAAAAACACCTGGAATATCCCTAAATTTGCCACAACAACCAAGATCGACCAAAACAACCACCATAACCAAAATTAATATGTAGTATTTTTCTATGACAAGCGGGAAAAGAAATTACTAAGAAACCCCCCCCCCCCCCCCCCCCCCCCCCCCCCCCCCTTAGCTCGCGTTATATATGATTAGGGGAGCTCTGATACGACTGTAGGGTTTTGGTTGTCACCCGCATGGACCATAAAACATGCACAACGCAAAATAAACACATAAAGTCCATGCAGATAAAACGCTAATATCAAGATCGTCCTAATCAATGATATAACCTAAACCTAACATGTATAAAGGGTGTTTAAAGAATTACTTACTTGTTCTTGCATCACGTAAGCTCCAATTCTTTACTACAACTTGCATGCACGAAATCACCTTCTTCTTCTTGATGCTTCTTTATGCGATCAATCCTTAGTATTTTACGGTTGATTCTAAGTTACGTTAGGTATCCACCGATATTGCATAGGTAGAACTAGGGCTACGAACCTATGCAAGTTATGCGAGCTTCGGTATGATTAATCACTTAAAGAGTCGACTACTCGACTTAGGGTTTGTAAAACCCCAACTTCAACCGATTTAGTAGAAGAAATGGGGAGGATTTTGGTTAGGGTTTTGTGGGAGGAGTGGGGAATTAGTTATAGAATCCATTGGTATTTATATGGCACCATGGAGTGTTCTAGAAACAACTAGGATTTCCTTTTAATTATCCCTAAGTAAATAACTTTGATGAATTGTCAAACTCAATCCCTTACGAGATTTGGCTGACCACTAAACCCTTAGGGTTTTTAGTTTTGGCCTTTTTATGTACTTTCATAGTATTTATCTATAGTAAGTATAAACTATTCGGGTAATTATTGTTTACCGTCAATGAAAAATAAACACCGTTGTTATTCATTTCACACTTCATTTTCATTTCATTTTCGTTTTCGTTCTCATTTCGCTTGTGTGTTTTGTTTATGTGCATGCACCGGTGTGAGTTCGACTTTTCTTTGAAGGCTGTTCGGAAAGACGTTTTTTTGTTTTTGCACATTATTTCTTTCATGAATGAAGTTTTGGCAAACTTCATTATAAGGATCATCATGCAAAAAAAAGTTCGACATACTTGGGATGTGATTATGTCAACAACATCACTTTGGGCGAACGACTATTTAACTGTATAGTTGTTATTTATTTATAAGCTAAAATTATGGCGAAATAAGCTACGAGTTATGATAATTCATAACTAACTAGTTCATTAATCGCTAAATCAAAAGGTAAACGAAAAAACTGAAAAAACGAAAAATCCCGTAACCAAGCCAATTTAATTAAAAAAACCAAAAACTGAAACTATACGGTTTGAAATTTTCAAAAACCGTAGTTTTTTATTCATGGTTTGATTTTAATTAAAAATCATCCCAACTGCCTCAAACTTACCCCTAGAACAATCACGATGCTTAATTTTACCACGTGGCAGTATAGGTTCTTCTATGGTCCAATTGAGTTTTCTTAAAAATATGTTTAGCTGAAATGTCTTTTCATTATTATAAAACATATGACTAGCAAATGCAAAACTCCAATTTTAATATAGCAAATTATTTTTAAACTGGGCCAAATGAGTCTCGAGAATAACATGCATTTGCAGATGAACATTTAAATTTTATTTGAGTTTTGGTTATCTCTCATCATGAGAGAAATAAACGTTTAAACACATCATGTGCAATTAAAGTAAAAGAATTTGACATGCTTTTATGTTCAGTCACAATCTTATAATCACATCATGTGCAAATTAACGTGTAACCACACCATGTTCAAATTAGGTAAAATGATTGATGACTTCAGTGGCTTCCGTCTGGTTACTACATGTACAATGTTCTTTTTCCTTTTTCCGTCACACATTAGTAATTTAGTACTCCAAAGCATGTGAAGCTAAATTGAGGATTAGATTCATTCATGAGTGGCTCAAGCTACTTCTAGAGTTCTAAAGCATAATTTTGAAATGGAGCATTTTTTATTACTTTGGCTTAGGTAATTTAGTTAAATGTTTTTACATATATTTTTTAATTGGTATATATACCTTGCGAATATCCTAATATATATTGATTGTAGTTAGGGTTGTAAACGAAACGGACAACCACGGATGGAGCTTTATTCATGTTCGTTCGTTTAATTTTAGCTAAACAAATAAACAGAAATGATCGCTTAAACGAACGAATTTTCTTGTTCAGATTCATTTATAAGAAATAAGGTTGTACTGTTCATGTTCGTTCATTAAGACACTAAACGAACATAAACGATCCGACGTAAATAAACATAAAATTTTCAAAATTATACACAATATTGTGTTTTACAAGTGTTGTCGTGTTTAAATAGAGCAATTTTAAAACTATACAATAAAAAGATACGATAGACGAAAATAAATATATATGATCATATACGAACGAATAATCGGGTGTTCACGAACATAAGTGAACGGACAAAACTTTTGTTCATATTCGTTCATTTAACTAAACGAACGTAAAATGTTGTTCATATTAGTTTATTTAATAAATAAACGAACATAAACTAACTTTTTACTGAACGGTTCATGAAATGTTCACTGAACGTTCAGTTAGTATACAGTCGTAATTAGATGTGGGCAAAAAAACCGGTTACTATAACCGAACTGGCCGGTTAACTGAAAACCGGGACCGGTCAAAACTGGGTTTGACCAAAACTGGTCCGATTTTTGGCCAAACCACCGGTTTGGAACCAGTTCGGGATTTCAGCCAAACCACCGGTTCATAGACCGGTTAAATTAACCGAAACCGGTTAACCGGTTAGACCGGTTATTGTACTTTTTTTCAAATTTCGAATCTAGTTTTTTTAACGTGAGGGGACCCGTGGAGGAGCGTTTGTCAGATATTTTAGGTGCATCGCTTGTCATTTTACCCATTTGTTTACCTATAAATGAAGGGGTTGTGTTAATGCTTCAATCACCACTTACATAACTCACAATCTTAAGCAAAAAAAACTCTCCAAAGCAAAACTGAATTTCATTCACTAATCACAAATGGCAACTCAATCCAGTTCAAGTACCACTGGTGTTGGTTCTACAAGTGCACCAATGATTGTTGAAGTTTTAACAACCACCCGAAACCCCCAAGTTTGGAGTCACTTCAAACTTTACAAGATGTCGGACAACAAGATAAGGGCTCAATGTATTCATTGTTTCAATTTCCTATCGGCGTCGTCTAACTCGATGTTGAGTCATTTCACTCACCCGCATTGTGAGGCACTCAAGACGGTTCCAGAACCGAGGCAACAATTGATGGGTCGAGATGGGAGTGTTTTTGTGTACAATCCAGATTATCTTCATAAACAATTCGCAGGTTTGGTGATTCAACGAGGGTTACCGTTCAACCACTTTGACCACGAGCAAACAACAAGGGTGTTTCAGAACACTATGCAACCAAAATACAATCACGTAAGTCGCTCTACTCTTAAACGTGATGCAATGAAATTATGGTCAACGGCTAAACAAGTAATAATTGATGGTTTTCTTAACTTAAATGCTCATGTCAACATAAAAACGGATGTTTGGTCTGCTCCTCGTGGTTTGCCCGGTTCTTCTCTATGTGTTACCGCACATTGGATTGAGGCCTCTACTTGGCAAATGATGAAGCGGGTCATTTCATTCGAAGACTTTCCGGTCCCCCACACAAGTAGCTGATTAGCTAGAATGTTGAGAAACATGTTTATCGCTTTTAATTTGGAAGAAAAAATTTTGTCAATTACGTTGGATAATGCTAACAACAATACAAACGCAATTGGTAAAATAAAGTTAAAATACGATCCACCAATGGAGGATAGGTTTTATCATAGTCTATGTGTTGCACACATCATTAACTTGGTTGTGCAAAAAGGTTTAGCGTGGCCCACGATAAATGCAATCAAAGAGTCTTTTAAAACAATGTTAAAAGATGTATTTAAATCGGGTAGTAGAAACTATAAACACTATGTTAGAATCTGTAAAGATGCGAAGAAACCGGCTTACTCACCTAATTGGGACATTTCGACAAGATGGAATTCCACTTATCATATGTTCCAACGTGGTCTAGCCACTTTGATGTATTTTCATGAACTTTTGGCCAATAGGAGTGATTGTCAACCTTTTGATGTTGAAAATTGGGTTATTATTAAAAGTATTTGTCCATTACTTGAAGTGTTTAACAATGTCATGAAAATTTTACCGGGGGTTTATTACCTAACATCTCCATTGGTACTTTAACAGATTTACTTCATGAGTAACAAATTAACCGAATATGAACTTAATGGGGGTATATTTACAAGTATGGTTAAACCAATGAAAGCAAAACTTAAGAAGTATTTTCAAAAAATGTCCAAACGATAATTACTGTGTGGCTGCCGCTTTAAATCCATATGTTTTAATGTGCACGGTGATAGAGTTACTTATTGAGTCGATAGTACAGATTTTTGGAGTTTCTATCTACTACGATGTTCATGCAACTAGGACAAAATAATGGTTCAACGAATCTTTGGCCGGTTTGTATAATCTTTATTATATGAAACTAGTTTCATAGCCCGTCCGAATGGGCGGGCTAGCTTCATGATAAAACATGTAAAAGATGAAAAAATTTGTAAACATATCATGTGATATATTTTGAAATAATGATGTGTGGGCTAGGTTTATATGTTAGTTGACAAATAATGAGAGTATGTAAATAGATAATATGATGGAAAATATTATTGACATAATAATTGAAAAAATCAAACAATGAAAAGTGTTTAAAATATAGGGTCATTATTCATATACAATCAGGACTTTTGTTAAGCTTTGTGAGTAGAACAGTTTGCCAGCTGTTTTAGCATGATGACTGTTGGGAATTATTGAAAACGACTAAGTGTCGTTTCTGCTGATAGAGATGTTCGTTTCTGCTGGCGGCATTAAGTGATTTCTGCTGATTATGTTTCTGCTGGTCATGTTCTCATTTCTGCTGACAGAGATATAGAATCTGCTGATCTTATTTATAGACGTGATTATTGTATGCATGAATAATAGATATATTCTAGAGTTATCTCATAAAGATAGGAATGAGATAAATTAGGAAGAGATTGATAAATTAGGAAGTGATTGATATTGATGTATATCTCTTACGAGATTTTAGTTTTCTTGTTGACCAATTTAGGGTTTCTTCTCTATAAAAGAAACCGTTAGCATTAGGGATGAACACCGATTGTAAAAAGCACAAAATCAATTTATTATCAATAGAAAGATCCATAGAGGATCGTTGTTCATATTGTTGTTCTTCTTTATTGAACTGTTTAGTTTCCGCCTAAACATTTGCTAGAGTCTCTCACGTATGTGCTTGTGATTACATAAGTACTATACATTCACAAAGGCTAGAAGATCTATCTAGTTCAAGATCCTAACAAGTGGTATCAGAGCCTGGAGAGAGCCTCTGATAAAGAAGAATTACGTAGTACCACATCAAAACCTTGTTTTCTCTAATCTTTAATTATGTCAGAACCCATGCCTACTATACCCACTCAGTCACCCTTTACGTATCCTATCCCTAATTCATCTGCTTCACCATCATTCACTCAAGATGATACCTTCATGCCTAATCCTATACAACCAATGCCTACATTCACTCACCTCACAACCCGATCCTACATAACACTCAAGCCTGCATTCTCACAACCTGCCTTCTCACACCGAATCAATCTTCTTTATTCACCACCTGCTGTTCACGAAGTTTGACTCAACCTTCAAGACCACCCCTAACAATGTCCCGTCACAACAGTTTCAACAGTTCCAAACAGCCACTATCACTTGCTCAACAATGCAAAATATCCCTTATCAGAGAAGGAAAATCTGAGCTTGGCGAGTGAAGATGGAGTACTGGTATACAGAATCCTGATCATAAATCTTTTGGAGATTGTTCAGACAGAAACAGTCCAAAGAGGTTGAGGGAAAAGATGCCAAAAGGAACTACAATTGTTCATCCACCTTCTCTCCTTTGATGAGCATGTTCTTTACAAAGGGAGAATAAGGTGAGAACCTTGTTGCTTCAGGCTTTACCTGAAAGATCATATGCCCGTATTTTCCATCATTATTGAATGAGCAAGGGATATATGGAAGGAGTTAAGGCTAGGTTTGGTGGGAATGAAGAATCAAAGAAGATGAGAAAGACCATGCTCAAGCAGCAGTTTACAGAATTCTCTGTGACAGAAGAAGAAGGCCTACATAAGGGTTATGACAGGTTTCAGAAGATTCTGAGCCAGTTGAATCAAGTGCAGGCAAGGCCAGACAATGATGATATCAACCTGAAGTTTCTAAGAGCACTTCCTTCTTCATGGTCACAAGTTGGGTTGGCACTAAAAACAAGAGGTGGCCTTGACTCAATGAGTTTTGATGACCTGTATAACAAACTAAGGTCACTTGAACTTGATGTCAGAATTGGTCATAGTTATAGTGTGAAAGCTGCTGTTGCTCCCACTCATTCTGCTTTCATTGGAACTGCCTGCTCTGGCTCAAAGCCTACTTATTCTGATCAGCAGCGTATTGTTCCATCAGTTTCTCAGACATCTGGTCGTTCTGATAACGTAATGGAATGTGTTTTGCATTCTTTTGTTGCTGAGAATGAACAAGATCAAGATATGATCTATGAAGACTTTGACCAGGTTGATCAGTTGGAGATGGAAGAAATGGACTTAAAATGGCAAATGGCTATGCTCTCCTTGAGGATTAACAGGTTTGAGAAGAAGGCAGGACGAAAGATGAACTACAACAATCAGCAGCCTGCCAGATTTGACAGAAGGAAGGTTAGATGCTACAAATGTCTTCAATTGGGACATTTTGCTAGGGAGTGTAATGTGAAGACAGTTGATGATAAGGCTAGGTATTCTGCTTTTAAGGTCACAGAAGTTAAGACAGACGAACCAAAAGCCTTGGTCTCCGTTGATTCCATGGTGAATTGGTCAGATCATGCGGCAGAAAACAAGACTGATGAGGTTGCAAAGGTATATGGGATGATGGCTGGACTTCATGCTGATAATAGTGGTGCTGGTATTTCTAATGCTGCTGATGAGTTTGCTATGATGGGAATTTCTCCTAAGGTACAAAATTGTCCCCTTGGTTGTGATTCTAAAATTAATGATCTTAATACTATGTATAATAATCTTGATAGACTGTATAATGATTGTTACATTAAAGTTCAGGCATATCAGCATGCTGTTAAAACTTTAGAATCACAAAAAGATTGGTACCATAAAACTCAGATGGCTTTAGAAGAAAAGATTAGGGTTTTATCTGCTAATCTAGAAAACACCACTAACACACTGAGCTATACTGAAAAATTACATGATCAGGCACAAAAAGAAAAGAAAGAATGGGAAGTCAAGTTTGAAGCGACATTAGCTAGATTTGAAAAGTGGAAGGAATCTTCCAAGAACTTAAAAAAATTGATAGATAGCTCTATGTCTACAAGAACTAAAATTGGCCTAGGATTTCAAGAGTACTTTGGAGTAGATGAAGTGTTTGATTTGTCCACACCTAGTGTCTTTTACTCAGACCCTGTTGAGAAGGAGGATAAACCTCTTTACTCAAGGTTTGTCAAGGCTGGGGAAATGCATGCTGTTCCTCCTCCTATAACTGGAACTTATATGCCCAGCCCATACCAGTCTGACATAGAAGAAACACAGGTAAGTTATGGTTCAAAGTCTGATAACAAAACTTCTGAAACTATTTCAGAATCTAATGACTTTGTCTCTTGTGATAACAGTGACAAGTCTTCAGACTCAGAGACCCATGCATCCTGTGATTCAAGCCTCAAGACCCAGACCAAAGACATCCCACCTGCTGTTGATATCCAGACTTTGCCAGAGTCTGATGTTGAAAATTCCACTACTGGCAGTCCTAGTTTTTCTTGTTCGGAGAATGTAAAATCTCCTAGGATTATTTGTAATAAAAGTGGAGTGAACAATAGGAAAGTGTGTAAAAACAATTTTGTGCGTGTTAAGAAATGTTTTGTTTGTGGCAGTAAATTGCATTTGATTAAAGATTGTGACTTTTATAACTGTGTAGATTCTGTCCCTTGTAAATTTAAAGCAGCATCTGTTCCTGCTGGTAGTAGGAATTCGTCAGCATCTGTTCCTGCTGATAGATCTGATCCTGCTGCCAGTAGAAACAGACCAGCAGTCAATCCTGCTGATAGACCACATCCTGCTGGTTGGTCTAAAAGACCAGCAACTGTTTCTGCTGGTAGACCAGTTTCTGCTGGTTGGCTTAATCCTGCTGCTAGACCATTTTTCAGACCATCATCTGTATATAATACGAATTGGTCTAATATATATGACCCTATGATTAAGGGACGATGGGGAACTGCTGTTAAGACCTCAGCAGGTTACTCTTGGAGGAATAAAAGACCACAATTTTGGGGGTCCAAGAGTAATGGTGGATCTCGTCAATCCACATGGTTTCACACTTAATGATCCACAAGGCAGGCTCAAGTCAGAATTGGCTTGGGGTCACTCAATGTCCTAATGGCTTTGTTGTATGATTTGTAGGGTGATCCTGAGTACAGAAATGACATAGGTATAGTTGAACAGTGGTTGGCTCAAAGAAGTATGACGAAGGGAACAAGGAAAAACTTTGAAGATTTTAAGTAGATCAAGGGAGGCATTGTAAAAATTTGGAGTGGAGATGGAAGAATATTCAGGAAAAGAGCACCATACGAACTTCAAAGCTTGACTTTGAAAATGTTCTACAATGTTGAAAGAGCACAGCACTTTAACTTGTTTTCTGTATCACAAATTTGTGAATTAAAAAGAACAAAGTCTCTTCACATCGACACTGATTGTTTGGTGCTATTCCCGAAGAATTCCAATGCCTGATGCAAGTCAGGTGGTACTAAGAATTCCTAGAAACATAATCTCAACACATTCCACATCTCAACCTGCAACCAAGAACAAAAGGTTACTGCATGTAGCAAAAGCATCTTTTTCATTAGATAACCCACCAGATGGCACAGAATGGCCATGTTAACTTCAAAACAATCAACAGGAAGTTAGCTAAGGAAGGTCTGTTGATAATAGGTTAACCCTCTCAAGGTATTCACCAATGAACACAACTGTGTTGCTTGCAACAAAGAAAGCAACAATAAGGCTTCTATAACATATTTCTGCTGTGAGACATATTACTGATACCTGCAATTGCTGCATATGACCTTTTGGTCTACCAATATCAGAGAGTATTACCAGAAATACTAACTATCCTTGGTGGTTACAGATGACTTTTAGCAGTTTTCTTGGACTTTCTTTTTGGGTACTAAGGAGAACATTTTATGTCCATTAAAAATCTCATACCTTAATAGAAAACCAGCTGAATAAAAAGGTTAAAGGAATAAGGTGTGATAATGGGACAGAGTTCAAAAATGCAAAACTTATTGAACTTTGTGGGGAAAAGGGAATTAAGAGGGACTATAGCAATCCTAGAACCCCACAACAAAATGGGGTTGCTGAGAGAAAAAATAGGACTCTTATAGAGGCCGCTCGAACCATGTTGGCAGACTCTAATTACCTACCATGTTTTGGACTAAGGCTGTTACACTGCATTTATTGTTTAAACAGGGAGTCTATTACTAATCCCCATAATAAAACACCTTGATTGAATTGATACTGGGAAGGTTTCCTCAGATAAGTCCACTTAAACCTTTTTGGGTGGTCAATTAACTAAACTTAATACAAGTGACTATTTGGGAAAATTGAGGTAAAGCTGATGACGGTTATCTTGTTGGGTATGCTTCAAATAGCAAGGCCTATAGGGTTTATAATCTACCAAACAAGAGGGTAGAAGAAACCCTGAATCTGAGATTTTTAGAAGATAAACCTAATGTTCAGGGAATTGGTCATGAGTGGTACTTTGACCTTGACTATTTAACTGATTCACTAGGTTATACTCGTTTTAAAACTGACACACCTGCAGGTACACACGAAACTAACATAAATGCAGGTACACAAGATCATGATTCAGATTCAGAAGTAGATGAGCAAGTGATCGTGGTTCCTTCATTTCCTTCTAACAGATTTGCAGGTCCTTCATCCAGCAATGGTCCTCGTATTATGGAACGCAATGCAGATTATGCAGAAGAGCTTGCTAAGCTTCAAAGACAAGAATATGAAGCTAAGGACGCAGCTGCACGATATGGTTATTTGTTCTCGCAGGCAACAGCAGAAATACTATGTCAAGCTGAAGCTGGGATCCTGCTGGCGTTGATTCTGCTGTTAAGGATCCTGCTGGCGTTGATTCTGCTGTTAAAGATTCTGCTGGCGTTGATTCTGCTGATGGTGTATCAACTGGCAGTCCTTCTGCTGAGAGCAATCCTGCTGTCAGTTCATCTGTTTCTGCTGAATTTCACCCTGTCTACGCTGATGAATCTACACTTCCTCCTGACTTTCACCCTGTCTACGCTGATGTCAACGAAGACAACTTTATTGAGCGCATGACTGCCATTAAGGAACGGAAGAAGAGAGCCTTGGCAGAGTTACGCTATAGAGCACTCAAGGGTATGCCGCTAAAGCAATCCGAAGTCACCAAAATGATGCGTAACTTGGTCAAAAATCAGTGGTGTGCGGCTCATAATGGTACTATCACTATGAAAGCTGTCACGGCTATGTCGAAACAACAGTTGACTGAAGAATACGAGAATATCTGCAGACGTCTGGAAAAGGATCATTTATTGAGTGCTCAATATAATCTATTTCGACCCAAGCCTGCTCTAACTGAGCCTCCTTCTAAAAGACAACGGGTTGAACGTGCTTCTTCACAGCCCTCTGATGTTCCTGCTGCTACCACACAACCTGCTGATGATCCTGATTCTGCTGGTGGTAGTAGTTTTCATCCTGCTGGTTCTACTCCTATGTCTGGTTCTGCTGTTCCTGATACTGCTGGTGGTACACTTGGTACTACTGGTACTGCTTCTACTGTTCCCACTTCAGCAGCAATGGATTCTGCTGCTTCACATCATGAGCTTGGAATTTCTCCATTTGCAGATTCTGACAATAGTTCTTCCCCGTCACCGGTCTCTACTGATCACATACCAATTGATGTTCTGTTTGAACCCACACCAGGAGGAATTAATGCGTTTTTCTTGGATAGTGATGAGGACGAGCAGATAGGTCTGTCTCGCGTTGCTGCTGAACCGGACTCGGATGATGAAGTACTAGCTGAGATTCTCTTTCGCGGTCAGTATGTTTCTGGTGCTGGTGTTGTGGTTGTGGACAAACTCCCAGATGATGAGATTGTTGATCCACGGGTAAAGGTTGAACCCATTTCTGAATCTACCTCTTCTCCTCCTCGGTCTCGTAGTAAACATCGTGGGGTGCGAAGTGATACCTCTTTGTGGGATAGACCAGTTGACGACTTCCTCAGTTCTGAGAGTGAGAGTGATGATGATATAGAGGATTATATTCCCCCTATTCCGTATGGAGCATTTAAAGATTGGGAGATTGTGCGTTGCCCGCTTCGTAACACTTATTATCATGTGTATTATCAGGAAAATCGACGGCACAAGAACTTTTTCTACCTGAAAGAGTTGCTGCCTCATGTCTATCGTGAGGATCTCCTTCTTTTACGTCGACGGATGAACAGGTACTTTCGGCTCAAGAAATGTTTAGTTTTCTTGTTGACCAATTTAGGGTTTATTCTCTATAAAACGAAACTTTTGCATTAGGAGATTGGCACCAATTGAAAAAGCACAAATCAATTTATTATCAATAGAAAGATCATAGAGGATCGTTGTTCTATTGTTGTTCTTCTTTAAATGAATTGTTTTGTTCCGCCTAAGACATTTGCTTGTGTCTTCACGTATGTGCTTTGTGATTACAATAAGTACTATTACATTCACAAGGCTAGGAAAGATCTATCTAGCTTATAGTTCCTAACACGGTAGGATTTGCCTTACTAAGTGTTAATTTTTAATTTTGGAAAGAAAAAGCATATATTAATTTTAATTTAATTATCAGTTGAATTGTAGCTAAATTTGTATGCAAACTTGGAGAGGAGTGACTATATTATTTTTTCCTATTTGGCTTTCCCTCACACACTTAAGTTTGAACAGTGACCTCAATGTTGAGATCTGTAAAATTAGTAATAGGGAAAGTTAAGGGAAAATGGTACATCCCATGGCATAATTTTGGTATTGCAGAAAGAGCTTGTCATTGAGAAAATGCCATAATTTTCCTATCTATAATATTACTGACAAATGAGTAAACAAACAAAACATACAAAAAGAAAAATATTTTTGTTTTTTTAGAAAATAAAACAGAGGAGGAGGGACTCCTCCACACTTAAGTGGAACATAGATAAAGACACGGGTTGCCTCCCGAGAAACGCGCTTAATTTTTAAGAGAGTCATTAGCTAGACTCGTACTTCTGAGGTTTAGTTTTAGGTGATTAGATGCGAAGTAGTTATTCTCATTAGGTTCTTTTTTTTTTCGTGGTTAGTGCTTGGTCAATGGCCGTTAACAATGAAGTCTTGTATCTTTCCATATAATTCAACATATCCGGATGGGTATTGATGTTTTACTACGTATGGTCCAAGCCATCGAGATTCGAGTTTTGGTTGTTTGAATTTGTACTTAGAATGTAATAATAGCACTTTGTTTCCATTTTTGAACTCTTTTCTCATTTTGAGTTTTTTGTCATGCTAGACTTTGGTTCTTGCCTTTGTATAGACGAGAGTTTTCATACGCTTGATGTCGGAGTTCATCTAACTCGTGTAACTGGTACATTCTTTTCTCACCAGCGGCGATGAGATCAGGATTACAGTTTTTAAGAGCCCAATATGCATGGTGTTCAATTTCGAATGGCAAGTGGCAGTCTTTTTCGTATAAGAGTTTGTATGGTGTTGTTCCGGTTGGTGTTTTGTAAGAGGTTCTGAAGGCCCACAGAGCATCGTCGAGTTTTCTTAACCAAACAACTGGATTATCTTTAACTGTTTTTTCAAGGATTCTTTTAACGGCTCTGTTAGTATTTTCAAATTGTCCGCTCGTTTGAGGATGATATGATGTAGAGAAACGATGGGTAACTCCATATCTTTTCATGATTTTTTCCATTAATTTATTGCAGAAATGAGTTCCTCGATTGCTTATGAGAGCTTTGGGCATACCAAAATGACAGAAGAGTTTTTTCAGGAATGAAATAACAACTCTGGCATCGTTCGTTGGTAAAGCTCGAGCTTTGGCCAATTTGGAAACATAATCGAGAGCGACTAAGATGTATTCGAATTTATATGATTTTGGGAATGGTCCCATAAAGTCGATACCCCAGATGTCAAAAACTTTGCATACTTGAATGCTATTTAAGGGTTTAAAGGGATATTCATCTAGTTTGGATTTATTCCTAGTTTTTTGACATGTTCCACAAGGGCGATCGCTAGGTTCTAGCTTCTTTAATGATTGTTGGCCAGTAAAAGCCTGAGTCTAAGACTTTTTTAGCTGTGGTGTTTGGTCCATAATGTCCACCAGTAGGTCCATGGTGACATTGATCAAGAATGGTACGAGCATCTGGTCCTGAGATACAGCGTCTGATCATACCGTCTGAATATACTTTGAAAAGGTAAGGATCTTACTAAAAGTAGTTTTTGATGTCAGAGAAGAATTTGTTCCTGTGTTGATATGTCATTCACTTAGGTATAATATCACCTACCAAATAGTTTGCAAAGTCTGAGAACCATGGTGTGTCTTTGGTGGTTATTTCCATAAGAGTTTCGCTAGGAAAGTTATCATCGACATCATTGTCATCACTTATCTCATCATTATCAATTCGAGATAAATGGTCGGCGGTAACATTTTCTATACCTTTTTTGTCTTTTATTTCGATATCAAATTCTTGCAATAGAAGAATCTAACGTATAAGACGTGGCTTAACATCTTGCTTTTTGAATAGGTGCCTTAAAGCTGAGTGATCGGTATAGGCAATTGTTTTGGATAATATCAGATAGGGTCAGAATTTGTCAAATGCAAATACTACAACCATTTGTTCTTTTTCAGTAACTGTATATTTTTGCTGAGATGCATTAAGAGTTTTGCTTGCAAAATATATGGGGTGAAAGTGTTTACCATCTTTTTGTCCTAAGACTGCTCCAACTACGAATTCACTTGCATCACACATAAGCTCAAATGGAAGGTTCCAATTTAGGCTCACGGTCACAGGAGTACATGTGAGTTTTTCTTTTAATGAATTGAAGGCTTTGTGTCATTCTTCATCGAATTCAAATAGAGTATCTTTTTTGAGCAATTTAGTTAAAGGAAGGCTAATTTTTAAGAAGTCTTTGATAAAACGTCGGTAGAAACCGGCATGTCCTAGAAAACTTCAAATTCCTTTGACATGAGTAGAGGGTGGAAGCTTAGAGATTACGTCGATTTTGGCTTTGTCAACTTCAAGGCCTGCACTGGATACTCTGTGTCCAAGCATAATTCCTTCTTTAACCATAAAGTGACATTTTTCCCAGTTAAGGATAAGATTTGCATCTTTACAACGTCGAAGCATTTTATTAAGGTTATTTAGAAAATTATCGAAGGAGTTTCCAAAGACGAAGAAATCATCCATGAATACTTCCACAGATTCTTTGATCATGTCATGAATGATAGCTAGCATGCACCTTTGAAAAGTAGTGGGAGCATTACATAAACCGAATGGCATTCACCTATAAGCGTATGTTCCAAAAGGGCATATGATTGTTGTTTTTTCTTGATTCATAAGATCGATTGGTATTTGAAAATATCTAGAAAAACCATCGAGAAAACAGAAATATTTATTTCCTATGAGTATTTCTAACATTTGATCTGTGAATGGCAAAAGAAAGTGGTCCTTTGCGGTTGCTTCATTGCGTTTACGATAATCGATACATACTCGCCAACCCGTAATGGTTCTTATTGGTACAAGTTTATCTTTTTCGTTTATGACAACTATAAAACCACCTTTCTTGGGTATACAATGGATGGGACTTACCCAAGGGCTATCGGCGATTGGATATATAATACTAGTGTCGAGAAGTTTAACGATTTCTTTTTTAACAACTTCTTGCATATTCGGATTTAATCGTCTTTGTTTTTTAACAACTGGCTTTTTATCTTCCAGAAGCTGAATTTTATGTTTACAAAAAGATGGACAAATTCTAGAAATGTCTGTTGTTTTCCAAGCAAAAGTTTGCTTGTGTCTTTTTAAAACAGAGATGAGCTTATTTTTATTTTGCTCAGAAAGCTAGGAAGATATGATTACAGGAAGAAAAGAGAGTTCTTCCAAGAATACATATTCGAGATGATTAGGAAGAGGTTTTAGTTCAAGATCTGTAAGAGGTTCTTCAAGAGATGTCTTGATCTTATAATCGGTGTTAAAGGTGATCTTTTCGAATGACAGTTCTTCGGTGTCGGGTTCAGATTCAGAGTTTTCTTCGATGTTCATAGCCATGAATTCATCGAATTCAGCAAAGATTTTTCTTCAAGAATAGTTCCCTTGATGGAATGAAGGATTTCACTCCCTTCATTTAGAAGAGAATCAAAATCTGCTTCTAAGATTTCATCGATAACATCAATGCTAAAACATGTATCATCCTTTGATTAAGAGTGTTTCATTGCGGAATCGATTTAGAAGGTCATTCATTCAGTACCAACTATAAGATTTAGTTGTTTTTGTTTTACTCGAATTGCTGCATCGATTGACAAGGTCATTCATGGAGGAAAGGTCTCCTTAAGATTAGAGGAACTTTACTGTCTTCTTCCATTTCAAGAATAACGAAATCTATGGGAAAAGTGAATTTACCAGCCTCAACGAGCATATTTTCTGCTATTCCAATAGGGTGTTGGAATGATTGGTGTTGGGAATTTTGAGTTACTACTGCCAGTACTACTTTACTACTGCTGGTTCAAGATTGATACAGCTGCTAATGACTGAAGAAATAGACTAAGTAGTTAGTACTGCTAATTATATTAGTTAGTACTTCCAGTACAAATATTAGTACTGCCAGTATAGTTAGTACTGTTAGTTAATAGTTAGTGATGTTAGTATTATATAGTTAGTACTGCTAAAGTGATATGCATGAGATATATTATGAATAGATATGCATTATCATTTTACGCGTTTTATAAGCCCATTAGGGTTTTTCCTTAGTGTATAAAAGGAACCCTATGGCATAGTTAGAATAAATGAATTCATTGTTAGTTATTCTGTAACCTTAGCATAATATTTACAATCAATATATTCAAGTTTAGTATTCATTGTTCTTCTTAGTATTGCAAGTTAGATTCCGCATAACTTGTAGTATTCATAATCATAGTTTCTCTTATAGTTAGTTTGGATTTATCCAGGTTAACTAAGCTTTAACAGGCTAAAGAAGATTTGTTTATTGGGACTTCACAAGTGGTATCAGAGCTTGTAGAGAAACTCTGAATTAGAAGAACTTTATCAAATCTAGATCTCTTCCTAAAATACACAATGTCTGGTGAAGAACCTGCAACATAAATAGCACTGGTAGAATCTCCTCAAATGGTGTCTACTATAAAACTTCCTATCCTCAAGAAGGGTGAATATACCCTTTGGAGCATGAGGATGGAGCAGTATCTCACTAACACAGATTATAGTTTGTGGCAAGTGATCTTGAATGGTGATGGTCCTATACAAGTAACAACTAATGAAAATGGCGTTGAAACTAAAGTACCTCCAAAGACTGCTCAAGCACTATTACAAAGACAAAGAGAAAGAAAAGCTAAACGCATTTCGCTTTTGGCTATTCCTGATGAGTATCAACTGAGGTTCCATGGAATAAAGGATCCAAAGTCTCTGTGGGCTGCTATCAAGAGTATATTTAGTGGCAATATTGAATCTAAGAAGATGCAGAAGAATGTTTTGAAGCAACAATTTGAAAACTTTTCTGTATCTGACACAGAAGGCTTAGATAAAGAATATG
Organism: Tanacetum coccineum; assembly: GCA_026074375.1. NCBI lineage: Eukaryota > Viridiplantae > Streptophyta > Magnoliopsida > Asterales > Asteraceae > Tanacetum > Tanacetum coccineum. The sequence goes on along the minus strand of BQNB010007654.1, from coordinate 27,118 downwards.
ATAGGTTTCAAAAACTTATCAGCCTTCTAGAAGTTCATGGTGCAACTGTTCCTAATGAAGATGCAAATTAGAAATTTTTAAGAGCTCTACCTTCATCATGGAACAATGTAGCCTTGATTATGAGGAACAAAGATGGTATAGATGATTTGGATATTGATGATCTATACAATAACCTAAAAGTGTTTGAAGCTGATATCAAAGGTTCCTCTGGATCATCTTTAAACTCTCAGAATGTGGCATTTCTCTCTATAGAAGACACTAGCAGCAGTAATGAAGTTAATACTGTTAATGGTGTTTCTACTGCATCAGACCATAATTCTCAGGGACAAGCCTTTTCATCATCATATACTGATGATCTAATGTTCTCATTCTTTGCTAATCAGTTAAATAGTCTACAACTGGATGATGAAGACCTAGAGCAGATTGATCATGATGATTTGGAAGAAATGGACCTTAAATGGCAGGTGGCCATGCTTTCTATGAGAGTTAAGCGATTTTATAAGAAGACTGGAAGAAAGTTAATCTTCAATGGGAAAGAACCTATAGGTTTTGATAAAACTAAGGTTGAATGCTTTAACTGTCATAGAAGGGGCCATTTTGCAAGGGAATGTAGAGCACCAAGAAATCAAGGGAACAAGAATAGAGATGTAGGGTATAGGAGCATGGACAACACCAGAAGGACTATACCAGTGGAGACCTCTAATGCATTGGTTATTCAGGATAATGCTTTGATTGTCCAAGATGGACTACGATATGACTGGAGTTATATAGCTCAAGATGAACCAACTGAGTTTGCTCTCATATCCTACACTTCAAACTCCTTAGGGTCTGACACAGAGGTACAATCGTGTTCCAAAAACTGTGTGAAAACATATGAAAAACTTCAAAAACAGTTTGATGAATAGCGACAAACTCTTAGTAAGGCTAATCTAGAAATTGTAGCTTATCAGTTAGGCCTAGAATCTATAGAGGCTTAATTAGTTGTTCATCAAAAAAATAAAGCTGTCTATGAAGAAAAGATTGCAGTCTTAGAATTTAAAGTAAAAGACAAAAGTAATGCTATCACTAGACTTAAAAATCAGTTAGATGAAACTTTAAGAGAAAAAGATGATTTAAAAGCTAAACTAGAACAGTTTGAAACATCTTCTAAAAACTTAAATAAACTGATTAATAGTCAAATAAGTTCTAAAGATAAAACAAGTCTAAGATATGAAGATCAATTGAATGAAAATGATTCAAGTGGTAGTGAATTGTTTAATAGTATCTCTAATAGTCGTTTAAGTAATGGAGATGACAATCAAACAAATGATAGGTTCAAAAAGGATAATGGATATCATGTTGTTCCTCCTCCTTTAACTAGGAACTACATGCCTCTACTAGCTGACCTATCTTTTGCAGGATTGGATGATTCTGTTTATAGACCTACAGCAAATAAGACTAGTGCTAGTGTGTCTCAAGTTGAAGCAAATATCACTCCACCTAGTGATGCTAGTGTAGAAATGCCTAGAGTTGAATCTGTTAGGCCCAGTGGAGTTATCATTGAAGATTGGGTTAGTGATGATGAGGACATTTTTCAATCTAATGATTTGCAAGCAACAGACAAACCTAGTTTTAAAAGGATTGAGTTTACTAATGCTAGGAATGAATCTGTTAAACCTAAACAAGCTGAAAAACCTAGGATAACCACTTAAAATCCTAAAGTAGAGAGAAGAGATTGGAATGAGAAAATAACTCAAAAAATAGGGTTAGGATTTAGGTTTACAAAGAAAGCCTGTTTTGTTTGTGGCAGTTACAACCATCTAATAAAAGACTGTGATTTTCATGAAAAGAGAATGGCTAAAAAGTCTGTTTTGAAAAATATGGGAAAGAATTCTGGTCAAAGGGAAATTAGACCAGTTTGGAACAGTGCTCAGAGAATAAATCATCAAAATAAATTTGTTCCATCTACAGTCTTGACAAGGTTTAGAAGAGTACTAGTTAGTGTTGTTAAGCAAAGCTCTCTAAGAGCAACAACATCAACTAGTACATTCAGACCAGTTAATACTGCTACCCATACAAATAGAGTGAATGTTTCAAAATTAAGAACAAATGCTTTTCATAAGTCTCATTCACCTATTAGAAGGTCTTTTTATAAATCAACAGCATCAAATACCAAGATTTTAAATGAAAAAGTTAATACTGTCAGAGTAAATGGTGTTAATACTGTTGGGCAAATAGCAGTTAGTACTATTAAGGGAACTGGGGTCACTGTTGTTAAGGCCTCAGTAGGTTGTGTTTAGAGACCTAAAATGACGGATTTAAACAATGTCTCCAAAGACAATAGTGGATCATGGGTCTTAAAAAGAGTAAATTATATAGATCCACAAGGCAGACTCAAGTCAGTAGTGGCTTGGGTCCCCAAGAGACACTGACTCTCTTACTTTTATGCAGGGAAATCCACAACAAGCTTTGAATAACAAAGGAATATTTGACAGTGGATGTTCCAGGCATATGACAGGGAACAAAGACTTCCTTACTGACTATCAAGACATTGATGGAGGTTTTGTTGCTTTTGGTGGAAGTGCCAGAGGTGGTAAGATAACAAGAAAAGGAAAGATAAGAACATATAAGTTAGACTTTGAAGATGAGTTTTTTGTTAAAGAACTAAAGTTTAATCTTTTCTCTGTCTCATAAATGTGTGACAAAAAAAACAGTGTTCTTTTCACTGAAACTGAATGTCTTGTTTTGTCTCCTGAATTTAAGCTACTTGATGAAAGCCAAGTACTGCTTAGAGTTCCCAGGCAAAGTGTAACATTTCTCAATTTCAGGTCATTTTACGACTCCTATTATTTGTCACTACTTATTTTGGTCCGATACGCGTTTACTTTTAAATTAACTTTTAAGATAAATTGCGTAGACTAGAAATAATCATTTAATGTAAACGGTCATCAAATAAATTAAGGTTTACATCCATCAAGTAATATATAATTATTAAGACGATAATTATTAATTTATGTAGTTTATTTTTATTGGTCACGTAAAAGGGTTACGTTTCGCAATAAAATACATTCGGACACACCCCGGAAATACCTAAACTCACCTAGACTCAAACCAATACCCACTTTTAATCCTTAAACACAAAAACTATCAATTTCTTATGTTAACAAGCCATATGGCCGGATATACATACAAACACACTAGAAAAATCTTCTTATAAATCCCTAAGTACTTGTACAACTTTCCTTTAATTAATGTAGGTACTTAATGTTCCTAAGTTATCTCCTTACACAATGGTTAATAACCATATGTCTTTCTTTTCCTCTCTTATGCCGCGGCTAGCATGCAACCTACACACAAATCCATAAGATTTCCAAATCACTAGCAAATCTTGTACATACATTGAGTAATTAAGTGTTGTACTTAGTGGTTTAGCTAAATATAATGTGTGACTAACTAAAAACTACAAAACCACCTTGTTAAGGGCACGATTTGGTTGGTTTAGGACTAGGAGGTAAGTAACTAGCTCATATGCCTATAAATAATCACATAATCTTACCACTTTACACTCTTATAAACACAAACACTTAAACACATACATCCTCTTTGCGTCGGATCACAAACCGCAAGCAAAATACCCATTCACTTTATTCGAACATGACAAAAGGGTTGCATAACAAGTGCAAAAGGGAATATACGAGCTAGGGTTAGGTGTACACAAAGCTTTGAAGTTTGGTTTATCATTTGGTCGTGTTATACATACACGGATTGTCTCATTTCTCACGCATACTCGAAAACCAAGCACTAGGACCCTTTGTAAGTCACCTTGAAACCATATAACTCGTGTTATACTTATATTATGAGTGCTACTTTGTTAACTAGCCTACATGTCACGTTTATATAACGCATGTAAAATACAAAAATGGATGTGTTATATGTAATGTTATTACGTATAACAACTTGTGTGGTGATTAAAATGTAAAGGACGTATGTAACGTGACCTAGTAACAAGCAAGGCTTTGAAAACCACCCGATTAGAAGAAAACCCCATATAAACTTTCGTTGTAAATAAAATAAGATGGCTTAGGAATACGTACGCAACCATAATAAACACTTGCATGTAAAACATGACGCGTACACAAGATTAAATACACGACATTTTTGTCACTAGGGCCTTTCGAGACTTATGTAAGTTACTAGAGGAGTAATGGGCCTTGCATTCACGTACAAACCAAACGTACCTATGTACGGGCCCAACCGGCCTAACAGGCCCAATAGTAGGGGACCGTAACTTATTGTTAAGCTCATTCGAGCTTATTGCTAGGTAATGGCTTATTAAACTCATAAGTATAACAAGCATGTAGGGATTAAAACTCCTAATAGGCCTAATTAACCCAAAAGTTCAGGTGATAAACCAAACCGAAGCCTATAAGCAACAAAAAAGCTTCGACAACTTATTTGAGAGCTTAACCAGCTTATGAGGCTTATTATAAAATAGGACAAGTTAATGGACCCAAATGAATTAAGCCCAAACATGCACAACACTTATCGGACTCGAAATTGGCCCGAAAGCCCATTACCGGAGCTTAAGTGCTTATTTAATAAGCCATGAAATGAAAAAAGCTTAACCATAGTCCCGAGTGCCTAATGAAACTAGAAAACAAGTTGTATTAGGTATAAACCCTTTTACAAACAACCGGGTTAAGGATTGTTGGGCTAACGAGCCCAATGAGCTCAAATAAGCTCACATGAGCTTATTGTTTAGCCAAACAGACTCAACTGAGCTTATTGAATATAGGAAATAAGTTGAAATCAATCATAAACCCTAATGGACCTTTGTGCAAACTTTCGGTAATGGTTGTTGGGCCAACGAGCCCAATAAGCTCAAAATAAGCTCATCCGAGCTTATTAATAAGCCAAACTAATTTTTGTAGTTTAAATAAGCTTACCAAGTGCCTTCGTGATTTTTAAAACTTAATCGGACCTTTAAAACACTTATTGGACCTTAACGGGCCCAATAAGGTCCATTAAGCCAAAATAAGCTCTCCCGAGCTTATTTATAAAATGGAATAGCTTATATGGCTTATTGGAGCTTAATGAAATCTAATGTCACTTGTTAGAACTTAATTGGAGTTAAAATGCGATTTTTACAAGTTAAGGGACAAAATGTGCCAATTTAGAAACTTGAGGGTTTAAACTGTCATAACTGATTTTATAAGGTTTAGGGACTGTTTTGAGCACTTTTGGAACTTAAGGGGCTGTTTTAAACATATAAGGACCCAAAGTGTAAACTTTGTAAAGTTGGAGGACTAAACACGTACAAGTGAAAACTTAAGGGTCTAAAGTGTAAATGTTACATTTTCATAAACTAAAGGGGGCTGTTTTGTAATTACATAAACTCAAGGGTAATTTATAAAAAAAGGTAATTTTATAAACACTCAGCGAATCGGGCAAATTATATTTGGTTATTATACAAGTAAACCTCCGATTTAATAAATATGAATATTTATTAATAACCGTTATACGTAGACAAGAACGTATGGGATAGTTTACCTTTCCAAGAGCCATCAACAATTTCAAATACATTAAACACGTACACCACCACACAAGTGATAACAGTATATATAAACTAGCAATTTATTGTAGTTTATACATTGAGTCTTTAGCCTAAATTTGTAGACTAAGACTGGCCGTATTTACTTAGGTATTTGACGGTGTGATTCATACTTGGATATCTATTATCATTTTCAGAGGACTATTTACTAAGGTGAGTTCATAGCCCCATGTTTTACAATTATTTAAATGATTTACATCCTTGGGGTGAGAACATGCTTTGTTTTACAAATTGGACGCAAGTGTACATTTTATACAATGATTACGTGTTTGCCTAAGTAGCGATAACCCACTGAGCCCTTTATCATGAACTGTCAATTACTGGATTGTGAGCGCGAATGTTATAAATAGATCTATTTGGGATTGACAATCCCCGTTCGGGTGATTAGCTATCACCGGGAACGAACGTATACCATGTCGGATTTGGGATGTTGCGGGTTAGAACATCATTCACGGGCATTCATTGGCAATATATTGCATTCATACATGTCGAGCTTCAGTGTCATGAGCTTAGGAAAACGTAATTACTTTTTATGATGTTTGCATTTGTTGCTTAATCATACACTTGGAAATCTTGCGGTCCTACTATTGATTTACATAAACCTATGAATTCACCAACTTTATGTTGATATTTTTAGCATGTTTTCTCAAGTCAATAAGGCACGGGGTACTCAGATACATTGGGGGTCACTCTTTGGAAAGAGTCAGTACTAAAGATTTGGGCGTATTACATTTTGGGAACATTTGTTATAAACCAAAATCTTTACTTATATTGTCGAACAATTTGAAGCCATGAGCTTATGTAATGAACAAGTATTTTGTTAATCCAATGTATCTTTTTAAAACGACACGTTAGTGGTCGTTCTCATATCTTGTGCTATTGATCTATGAAGTAACGCCCTCGGATATTCAACATTCCGCTGCTACCCAGATTTGGGGGTGTTACACAACACATTTTCCTTTTTTAGTTCATTGTTTAGCCTGCGTTGATTTTCAGCCTCTATTTGTACATTATTAATCAAGGATTCAAAATCAGCAAACTTTTGATCATGAGCATCTTGATCATGTTCAACTTATCCATCATTAACCTCCATATAATGATAATCAAAAATGATATCAGAATCAAGTTGATCATCAATAAATGTATGCTTAATAATTTATAATTTCACATGATTTTGTTGTTCATGATCACCTTTTTAGAGTAATACATTAATTAGATTGATCTGAGAAGCATTTACCTCACTGATAACTTCAGCATCGTAAGTCGGTTCAACATCAGACTCATTGTTAATTGATTGAATGTGTTCCATCATGATCATTGAGGCATTGCATTCTTCCAGCCGATCTTTACCATATGCACTCATGCGCATAAAATCATTTTCCTCTGCATCAAGATGAACCCCAACTTCATCTTTCATTGCGAGCAGTATCTGTTCCCTAAAATACTTAGAATCACGAACTCTGGGTTTTGGACAATCTCTTGCATAATGACCTTTTTTATTGTAGTTTTAGCACTGAACTATTGTCTTCCCAAGAGTAGATGTGGTTCTAGGATTCCATTGAACATTCTCATAACTTTCCACATTCTTTTGAGCAAAACCATTTCCAGTGTAGTTTTTGATTCCCAGTTATCCTTCATGTATTCATGCTACCATTCCCAGCATAGCCAACATTTTTGCTTTGAATGTCCATGTGACCATCTTGTATGACAGTTTGATTCCTTTTATTTGATGAAGTACAAAGACGATTATTTGTTGGAGTAGAAAAATGTTGTGTGATTGCTCGAGCCAAAAGCATCATTATAGTAGAAAGTTTGTCTTCTTGAGCATCACCTTGTATCTCCCCTTGAGAATCATCATCATAATCATCCACTGATTGAGGACGAGTGACATAATATGGTTGTGGTGACCGAGAAAATGAAGGACTTGCATGAGAATAGGAAGGACTTTCATATGAATTGGCAACTTAAGCAAGTGGGTCATGATTCCTAGCAGCTCTTTTTTGCTCGAGAAGCATTCATATTTGGTTAATTTGACTCAAATAATCATAAAGTTAATCATTGCCAATGTAACATATTTGCTTCATTCGGGTTGCAATGAGTTGAGAAATTTCGTGTTATTTGCGATTTTTCCTGGTGTAAGCTTATTTCGATTTATGTAGTTCATGAGTGTTGAAAACCTCTCTTACACAGATGTAAGTGATTTGCCAGCCTCAGCAGAAAACTTATCAAACTTATTCATAAGCCTCAAATGTCTTTATTGCTCACTCAAATCTATGTCTTGCATCAATCTTCTAACATGGTTCCACATTGCTTGAGCATCTTGGCATGCATCAACAAAGTTATAGATATCATTGGGTATGCCTTGAAGAATGTAGTTCATAACCTTGATATCTGCATAATACCTATCCATGTCTTCAACAGATAGATCTTTCTCTGGTTCATCAATTAGTTTTGATGGATATTTTGGATCTTGTACCTTTCTCCGTACTAAAGGACCATTATAAATTAAATACCTCATCAATTCTCCTTATTCCTTTCTATTATCAAGAAACCTTAGAAACCTAATTGCCCATGGCACATAACTTCCCTTCTCTAATAATCGAGGTCTTCCTTCAGAACCAGCCTTCGCAAGTGTTTGTTGATTTGCAGTTGACATGTTTTAGAAATTTGTATGAATTCAATGAAAATTGAATCGTTTTGAAGATAAAGACTTGCTATCGTGAAATCAAAATGAATGTTACAAGAACTTATTTTAGGTTACACAATAAATTTTTGAAATCAACTAAATTCCGTAACTAATATGTATTTCCGAAAGCTTGAATTACCGAAAGCCCAATAACTTTCAAGCCCAAGTTACAAAAGCCCAAATGTAAGAAACCTAAAATTCCGAAAGTCACAAATTCCAAAAGTAATGTCGAAACCCTTTGTGATTCCGAAAGTTCCACAATACTGTAACCTTTTAACTTTATCGAAACTGTAATTGATTACCAAAACCTTGAATTCCGAAAGTTTCAGAATGCTGTTACCTTTAATACCGTAACCTTGAATACTGAAAGTCCACAAATACCAAAAGCACAAAATTTCGAAAGTTCAATTTTTCCGAAAGTACAAATTACCAAAAGTCCAAAGTTCCTAAAGCTCAGTTGACCGTAACTCCAACTTTCGTAATTCCACAAGTGTGTAGGAAAACCGTTTTTATCCGTAACTTTCACAATTTTCGTAACTTTTCTAAGACTAAAACACTTATATTTGATTTTACATGTTTAAAACACACTCATACACATGATAATTCTATAAATACTAAGTGTTTTCAAAATACCAAAAATTTGTTAGAAAGCGGTTACCGAAACACTCTATGTGATTGACACAGTTTTACGAAAATGCAATTTGGACTAGAAAAACAGTTACCATCACAGTTTTTTGAAAGCTTTACCAATACTAGAAAACGGTTACCAAAAGTGAAATACAGTTTTCCGAATGTGTAAAAAGAACTAAAAACGGTTACCGAAAGTATCTTCGTAGCTTAACAACGGTTACCGAAAGCTCTAAAAACATATAAATTTCGATCTAAACTTAAATCTACATGTTAAAATTTCGTAAACTATGTAATAATATCTACTATTCGACGATTAGAACATATAATGAATACTTTTGTATCAAATTAACGTCAAATAGCAAAATTATTACAAAAGAACTATGAAACCTAAACGAATACTCATACCATAACCTCTTAAGATCCAATTCGACGCAATTTAGACTCTTTGATTCACGAATAACACAAAAGCTATACTGTTAAGGATGATATAGCTATACTGTTAATGAGCGATAGCAACTGAAAGGAGCAAGGTAGGGGAGGCTATTTCATAGCTGTTACTGTGCTTTCTAAAGCCTTTCTTAAATAATGTGTCGATACAAAGTATATAAACATAACTATGCTAAATAAATGGGCTAAGCCGGGCTAAATTAATATAACTGACTAACACTATAGTATAATCATAAACACCTAATAATACATTATTGTCTCAAGCGAGACATTAAACCACAATTATTTGATTATTGGCAAGAAAATTGATTCTTATGCCTAATTAATAAGCTTACTTGTATGACTAATGATTTGATTGGTGGATTTGAAAAAGTGATTTGTGGGAATTTGGAGAGAGAAAAAATATGATTCAATTATACAAGTGTTTTATGCATTAAACATGTATTTAGGTATGGAAAAGTTCGACGAGTCGATACTCACTTTTACGCACCCTCCAGGAATGAACTAGAGGAGGAAATAAAAAAAAGAGGGGTCATTTGTGATTGACCATTTTGAACTTTTTGAAACTGAACTCAAACACAATGCTTGTGTTAGTTATGGAACATAGTGGCAAAGACTACCAGATCAATACAAGAATCGATGATTTGCAATCACTTTGGACAAAGGGTTCTGGATAATTTGTTTGAGAATTATGGAAGACTGATTGACGAAGAGCTGGTTAATGAAGATATTAGGCCCACATTTTCATAGCGGTTATGTCCATGATCTTGTCTTCGATTTGTGTGACTTGATTTGATCTCCATGTGTTTTATTCAAGTTTTTTTCCTTTTGTACTTTGCAATAAATCCTATGGAGTAGCATGTTATGAGCAACTAATTAAATTTTCACACAACAATCATGAGAAAGTTATCAGTTATGTTTTGAACATGATTTTTCTTTTCTTTTTTTACTTTATAAATATTATTATTTATTTGAAAATTGCTAAATTAATTTAGCCTTAATGTTTACGTTTGGTATATTCAGACATGCATTAATTGTTTGTACATTAACCAATGAGTGCATGCATTTTAAACTTTCAACCGACTTTATATGTCACTAGCCGGGTACCCGGTAACTAAATACAGTCACGAGCAAACGTTGTTCATTTATATGTTTTTTCTAACATAACTTTATAAAATAATGACAAATTTTAATTAAAATAACTATTAACCATACCGATGCAACTATTTCACATTCAAATAACATAGGGTTTAAATTAAAAAGAGTAACATAAATAGTTAAAGACATAAATTAAAGATAAAAGTTAATACAAATGAAATGTAATAGACATTGAAAAAGATAACTCGTTAACAATATAATAATTGACTAAAATGATTAAGAACCTATTTGTTTACAATTTTTTTTTTTACCCTAACGATTAATGAAGATTTGATTTATCGAATGATGTAAGCCATAATGTTAGTACCCATTGAAGTTATATATTTTTAGATTAAAATTTTGAAATGGATTATCAATGTCAATCATGTATATATATAATTCACAAATCAACTTTTTATATATAAAGCAGTAGAGATACATACTATTAAATAAGCGATTTCAACATTAAATGTTTATAACCAGCTTGACTTTCATCATTAACTTAAAGACCATGATTATGGTCATGTAATCACTATGAATTCATGGAGGAGGTTATGAGATTAATTTTTCGATTAATACTCATAACTCTTTTTGACCAGGAGTTACAAACTCTTTTAAATGAGCGATTATTAACACATGCTAGTTAAAAAACGTATACATTAAATCTGATATGAATTTTAAAATGTTTATGGTGAACATTGACTAATAAATATTTATCTTTCTCAAACAAGAACTGTTTTGGTCCCTTAAAAATTTGAAGACTTTTAAAATAGAATCACACGGGTACCCGCCACTGCAACGGCGACAGATACCCTAAGACTATATTTTGCGACGAACAAATGTTATTCGGTTAAACGTCTTTCTAACAACAACTATCAAAAAAATAGATCTACAAAATAAAATCTATAGATCTATAAAAGAATTATAAAAATCAAAGTGCATAACATTTATGTACTAAATAATTAAATTCTTAAATTGTAAAATATAAATCAACATGACTAACAAACCATGTTTATTTTGTATAAATCGTCAACTTGGATTTTATAATTTCATAGTACAAAAGTTAAGAACCTTTTGAACTTTTATTAAAGCTACATCAATATCTAATAATGTTATAGGTTCATTGGTACTTAAATAAATAAATCAAAGGAAATGAAAGAAAAAAGGACAAAAACTATTGGAAATAATAAATTAAATGTGCTACTCTCAATAAAATTTCCTTTCTTTAAGTTCGTCTTCTCCACTGAAGTCACCCCAACCAGTCAACCACAAACTATGGAAGACAGTGGATAATTATATTCGCATCAAAAATCAATTTCGAAAGAAAAAGTAAGTTTCTATCAGACGAAATCATCACAAAACCTCTCTATAACATAAATCTGATTCAAAAATTTGATGCCCCTACTTTTTTTATGCCTTGGGCCGTCTCCCACCTTGCCCACCTCTAAAGCCGACCTCTCGTGAGTAGCAACATTAGCAATGCTAGCGGCCAAAAGCAAACATGAGAGTATGATTCTGAAAGCCAATAAGCAAACTGGGCTTAGTCCCTTTACACATGGCATCCATGCTTCACCATAAAAAAGAGATCAAGTTGCTCAAAATATTCATATAGATCTAAAAAAGTACATTGGACATGAGAATATTTATATGGATATGCCAAAACCGCTCAAAATCACCAAAAACCACACCGAAATCACCTAGCGCACTGAAACCACCTAGTCTACCAAAGCCATGATCATTAGCTTGGCAGACGACAGAGACAATGGCGGCGGTAGCGACTGACGGCACATGATGTTGGCAAAGGTGGCGGCAGACCTAAATAGTAGTGCCGGCAAAATCTGATATGTGAGACGGCGGAATTTTGTGGTTTGAAGAAAGAGAGAGAAAAGTGTTTGTGTTTTTAAGAGAGATAAAATAGAGAGATAAAAATGGTGTAATGAATTTTGTTAATGTGTTAGGTTTTTGTACTCAACGAGTATTTGGGTTTGTGGTTTACACTTAAATTTAATGGACCATTACAAATGGACCACATGAATGCATTTAAATGGATTGTTGACACTTTAATTTTTAGTTAGGAGGCTATAAATGGCCCTTTTTTAAAGGCTTTTAATGTTGGCTTATGCATGAACTTTCCCAAATAAGTAATCTTTTTTACTTAAAATTTTAAGGCTTCAAAAAATAGAATGGGCTAAATGCTTTATAACGTAGTAGAGATAAATATTGCAAATTTTTTGTTTCTTCAAAGCTACCTTTAGGGATTTGTTTAGCGAAATCCTATTTATGTTTTGAATCCATCAAAAATCATCTTTGATTTATGGGTTAACGTGACTACACGTCTACATCTTTAACACCTGCGTACACATATGTTTACTTTCATACATTGTTTATAACGGGGATTCGTGCTGTCGCGCATTGCGACAAAGAATTTTAAACCATATATTGTTTTGAAAATTGTTCGCTAATTTGCTCATTAACAACATTATTCTCAATTATCCTATGTTTATTAAAGTTTTTAGTTCTTATTGTTAGTCGATATATTGTAATAGGCTCAAGCCTGGTTCTAGATTATTCTTTGTATTCTTATTTATGTACCGAACATATGATTAATGAGACATAGATAATTTACCACTTACATGGTATCGGCCTAAATCAAACGATCCTTCCAAAAACGCTAAATCCTAAATTTCACTCGATTGTTGGTAACATTAACCAGTCGACTTTTACGTTTAAATATCTTTGTTTGTTTGATTACCAGTCGACTTTATACGTCGATCGTTGGTAGTGGTTCGTAATTGTTTGATTACCTGTCGACATCGTTAGTCGATCATTGGTATACGGTTCGTATTTGTTTCATACTAGTCGCCATTGTTTATAGATCATTGGTATACAGTTGGGTGTGTTTGGTTACTAGTTCATTGGTTCCAATTTGTTGTGATTGGTTTCCTGTTTGATTGGTCTTGTTTTTGCTACATGTTGACATCATTACTCTTCTATTATTTGGTTATTAGTCAACTCAGAGGAACATATACCCTACCCTTAATTTTTGTTCGACAATAGTCAACCCATCCTAAACCTATTTTGTTCGACAACAGTAGAACCCACACCCTTAACCCTAAATAATCACCATGACCCACTTAACCCCGACACAAATGGTTACACTCCTTCAAAGTCAACAACAATTATTATCCCAACTTAGGTATACTGGTATTTTAAATCCGGGATTGGATAATTCTCATACTTGGCAAAATACAGGTCCAAGTCCTATGGTATTTCATGCTACCGCTAGTAATCAAGTCCAACCCAGTTTCGTTTCTACTATCTCACCAGGCTTCCCACCATAGCCCATGGCTGCTTCTTATTTTGGACAACCCACTTATGGATTTAGTAGTTCTAATGGTACACATGTTCAGCCCATAACTGTTATAACCCCGACCCAGTCTCATGGCCCAGTTCAGCCCATCTCATATATACTACCAGCCTAGAATGCACTTGGTAGTTCTAATAGTACGCAGGTTGGTCACTCCGGTTTCGCTATTATCCCAGGGCACGAGACTATTTTATCGTATGTTTTTAGTGACACGACAACACAGGGTCCTACTACTGGTGCTTGAAATATGTATACAGGTGTGAGTTCTCATCTTAATGATTCGGTTACTAGTCTTAGTGATGTTTTATATATGTGCATATATCCATCTGTCTTGGTTGATGACGGTTATACTATACCCGTCACCAATTATGGACATAGTATTTTCTCAACACCTCATAGACCCCTTCACCTTAATAATGTTCTTATCACCCCTAACATTGTCAAAATTTTAATTTCTATCTGTCAATTTGTTCGTGATAATAATTGTACCATTGAATTTGACGCTTTTGGTTTTTCTATTAAATATTTCTTCACCCGTTGGGTGCTTCTTCGATGTGATAGCACAAGGGATCTTTACCCTGTCACGAAGCCCTCTCCCCTTCCTCATGCCTTTCTTATCACTCAGCATATGTGGCACTAGCGACTTGGACATCTAGGAAGTGAAGTGTTACGTCGTCTTATTTCTCGTAATTTCATTTCGTGTAATAAAAAGAAACCTCCTGTTTTTGTCATGCTTGCTAGCTTCGCAAGCACGTGAGGCTTTCATTTGTTAGTTCTAATACTTTGGTTAAATCTTGTTTTGACATTGTTCACTTGGATGTGTGGACTTCCCCTATTCCGAGTCATTCGGGTTTTAAATACTATGTTCTATTCCTGGATCATTAAACACAATTTGTTTGGGCTTATCCGTTGATTAATAAATCAGATGTCTTGTCTAAATTTGTATTGTTTCATAAATTTGTTCATAGTCAATTTAATTATGAAATCAAGTTGTTTCAGTGTGATCATGGTGGTGAATTTGACAACCACATCGAACATAAATTGTTTGCCTCAAACGATATTCATTTTAGGTTCTCGTGTCCAAAAACCTCTTAAAAAATTGGTAAGTCCAAACAGATGATACGCACTATCAACAATCTCATTCGGACCTTACTTTTTCTGGCTCACCTTCCTCCTAGCTTTTGGGTCGAAGCACTCAATATGACCCTCCACTTATAAATTATTTTACCCTCGAGTGCTACTAACAATGAAATACCACATACCCGTTTACTTGGAAACAACACAGACTATACCCTAATACGCACATTTAGATTCTTATGTTACCCACATCTCAAAACTAGTCATAAACTTGAACCACGAGCTACATCATCAATATTTTTAGGGTATGTATCT
The DNA here is from genome assembly GCA_026074375.1 of Tanacetum coccineum. Lineage (NCBI taxonomy): Eukaryota > Viridiplantae > Streptophyta > Magnoliopsida > Asterales > Asteraceae > Tanacetum > Tanacetum coccineum. The sequence continues at coordinate 11,869 of BQNB010007654.1, read as the reverse complement.
AACCATCACATGTATCGTTTCTTGATTTAAATACCAACAAAATTATTATTTCTCGACACGTTACTTTTGATGAGATGGTCTTTCCTTTTGGCTCTGTGACACCTACCTTGCCTCCCTCGTATACCTTTTTGGATGAGCCTGATGAGGTGCTATTTTAAACATTTTTCTGTAGTCATTTATCCCTTACAATCGTGTAAATATCCCTATTTATTATGCTTAATCATTTATTTTTGTTTTTTTAGCATTTGGGAAGCATTTGAAGGAAATACACGTGACTTGGACTCAATTTAGGAACAAACAGGGAAAGAATGCAACTCTATAGAATTTTGATCAAGCATGGTTTACAGGTCGTGGAGACGGCGTCAGGATTTCCCTCTGATGTCGTCATGGTTTCAAGGCGACGGTGTCATGAGCTTTTGTGACGGCGTCAAATTAGCCGACAAAGAGAAGCCCTAAGAAGATTCGGCGGGCTAGCGGCCTCAGGGTTTTTTTAGAACGACACCACACTTGAAATTCGACCCCCGAGTTAAACCATTCAAACGAGCAGGCTCTGGGACCCGAACCACTAGGAGAGACCCGTGAAGGGAAACCCCTAGAACTCATGGCTTCGCACTAGGAGGAAAATCCAGATTTTTGATTGTCTTTTGTGAGACTGAAACCCGGGAACAACCCCTCCCCCAAGCTCTAGAAGGAACCCAGGTGGCCAACTGCGCTAAGGTAGTTTGTTTAGGCTTATATATACAACCCTTATTATTTAGGTTTTGGGTGAAAAAAATCATGTGGAAATCGTTAGTAAGCTTTAAAGCCAAAATAGCAGTAGGAGAAGGAATTACTAGGTCAATATTTTGAGTTAAAGAAATCGACCTAGGCGTTGAGGATGTACCCTATTGGACTACCCTAGGAAAATGAGTCTTTCGAACCACGACCTAGTACGAATGGGATAGGTTCCCGACCCATTTACTACGCAAAGAAAGACTTTATGAATTACCATTTACTCGGGGAATGGGAAATTGCTAGGGTTGCCGAACTCAACCCCTTTAATGATGTATTAGTATTTAGAAAGATGGTAGAATTCCTAAGAACTATACCAATCAATTTAAAGGGAAATATGTGAGAGTCGGAAGAGTTGACAGAAAAGAAAATAGACTGGAATAAGCCAACAAAAGAAGGAGATGATGATTGCCACATTAAGATTGAATTGATTGACCCCGATGGAGAGAAATTTAATAAAACCTTTCAATCAATTCCCACAACTAGGAAAGTATTCGAGAAGGAGAACCCAAGCGAGATCATCGACTTGGAACATTTTCATGATTCCTGGGAGTGTGACTCTGAGTCTAGCTAGAAGACTCGTTAATAAAGAAAAGAGCTTATTCGGTGGTAACCCAATCTTTTATTTCATGCATTTTACAAATGCCGTGTGTTTTATCTTTATTATTTGTTCTTATGTGTTAGAATTATATATGTGATCATGCTTTATTTTGTATTTAACCTCGTCCTAATTGCAATCAAAGGTATTTTGTGTAAAATAAGTGTAGGTGAGAATATCCAGTTTCTAAGAACCAAAATTTTTTCAAACATATAAAATAAATAACTTTATATTAATTCACATTTTATGTCTTTTTTGATTGTTTTAAGTCTTATGTTTGTACTAACCGTTTTTGTGGTTTATGTAGAAAATGTTTACAGGAAATAATTAATGGGTTATTTTTGCAGAAATTTTTTCGGAAAAGGAATTTATAAAACTTCACAATGGGTGGAGACGGCGTCAGGGTTTAATCCTGACGGCGCGTCCACTGTAGCTACATGAAATTTCATGTTTTCTCGAATTTTTGAAAAGTTATTTTTTTTAGAATTTCCATAATTTGTAATTTTCTTAATTCTTGCAGAAAATCACAATTACATTCTATCTTTATTGCTTTCGTAGGAGTCTAGTACTTAATCAATATGGGTTATCTATCATTTACCGCCGAATTTTACGCTTTGTATAGTTGTTTTTGTCTGTGATTTTTAGGTTATATTGGATGAGGAGAGTCCGAAAGTTCTCTGGATTTTCATTTGGACGATTCTTGGATGACGATTTAGCCGGGATTATCTTGTTTCTTCTCCGATATTGAGCAAAACCAGGGGAGTATTAGTTTCTCTCGCTTTTCTTATTTTCCCTTTATTCGTTTTTTGGGTACTCATTGAACATTGGGTACAATGTTCGAAATAAGTGTAGGAGGGAAATAAAAGCCTTAAAAACTATTCCTTCAATTGCGTTTGATTTGTTCTTAAAATGATGTGTAATATATCAAAACATAGTTTATGACGGTAATTTTAGCCCAAATTAAAAAAATTATAACATATATCGATGAAACTGTAGTATTAGAAGCGTCTCATGGATAGGAGTTATATTATTAGCACAAAACCCTACCACTCAAAAATTCCACCTTAAAAATGTAAGGTTCACCCCTAGATCTTTAGGAATAAAAGCATTCATTTTAATGCTTATGAGATTGTACCGGTAGTATTATGAATTCTAGAACTTGCTTTAGTAATTCTTCCCGAGACTGCTAGTGAGATCGCATTCGTGTGATTAGGATTTACTAAGTGATAAGAGGCATTAGAATAAACCCCTGTTTTTAGCCTGTATTTGTTATGGTTATGACGGTATCCTCGATCATATATCTACCCCCACACCCTTTCTTTGCACTCATTTTTAGTGTGAGGTACCCCTAGTACACCCTTCTAAGTCTATCCTTTTCGTTTTCTTCTATTAAGTATTTCGGAACGACCGAAAGGGATTTCTTTGGATTAAGAAATTCATGAATAGACTATTCCAGAGTATTTAGTAGTTGAAATTTGTTTACACCCCACTAAAATGTTACACTCAAATCGTTATCACATTTGTTAAACCCCGGTTAATTGTTTACTTAAGTACATGGTTGCTAAGTCGAGTCATTATTAGTGTATACAGTTTTGGGACGATTGGGATTCATGGTACTTTTTATTATATGGAGAAATGGGGAAGAAAAGTTAAGTCATTACCCCCATGTTTGTCTAATATTCTTCATGTTTTGTTGATCCTTCTCAATTCGGGTCATTAGTTAGTTTATTATTGAGTTGTAATAAAACTCAAGTGTAGGGGTGCGATTTTAAACCCCAAGTCATGTATGTTTATTTATGTTTGAACAGATGGCAGGGCAAAAGTGTATAAAAAAATTGAAAAAAATGAAAAAAGCAAAAAAATATGTTAGAATATCCGGGCTGCCATCTTGCTAATATTTATGTTGAAGAAAGAGACTAGAAAAGAAAAAGAAAAAGTTTGATGAAGAGTTGTGTATATTTGTCCTAGTTTCGTCGAGTCTTTGCTTAGCAACGTATTTTACATGTATTCTTGTAGATAATTAACTTGCCATCAGTAATAATTCCCTCATATCCCCAACTATGTTTCCTTTACCATACACCCAAACATCACAACCCTTTAAAGACCTCTTTGATAGTAATTCCTAGGTGCTTACACCACAAAAGTGGAGGTTTTGATCCTTTATCAAGTGTATGGTAAATTATATACTATGACATGTAGTGAGTGTTATTTCTTTCGTTTCCTATACATGTTATAATTCATTATTACACCGAGAGAAAGAGAGAATCCAAACACTTATGTGAGGTACTAGTATATAATTTTCGTGCTGTTAATTACAAGGTCTATCCGGTTGTGACATAAATTATATTTATTGAGTAGGTTAAATGCCCCCAACTTTGCTATTTACTAGGTAGAAAAACCCATTTGCTTGAGGACAAACAAATCTCATGTGTAAGGGTATTTGATGAGGTGTCATTTTATACACTTTTTCTAGGTCATTTAACCCTCATGATCATGTAAATATCCTTATTTATTATGCATAATCATTTCTTTTTGTTGTTTTAGCACTTGGAAAGCATTTAGAGGAAATACACGTGACTTGTACTCAATTTGGGAACAAACGGGGCAAGAATGCAACTCTATGGAATTTTGATCAAGCATGGTTTACAAGTCATAGGGATGGCGTCAGGATTTCCCTCTGACGCCTCATGGTTTTAAGGCGATGACATCACAAGCTTTTGTGACGGTGTCAAAGTAGCCAACAAAGAGAAACCCTAAGAAGATTCGGCGGGCTGACGACGTCAGGATTAACAAGTGACGTCGTTAGAGTTGCGGGCCTATATATACAACCCTTAGTTTTTTGGTTTTGGGTGGAAAAATCATGTGGAAATCATTAGTAAGCTTTGAAGCAGACATTAATTAGGTCGTTTTAGGGTTTCTTAACCCTTGTACACTCATCATAGCTCCATGTTTAATTGAAGTGAAGTTCTTTATCCCTTTTAATCATTTGATATATGTATGTGTTGTTTGATTAATTGTCCTTCCCTTTCAATTAACATGTTTGGCTAAATATATATTGTGTTTGCTTATGATTGCATAAAACCTAGTTGCTTATCTTTTGTTATTACTTCTTGTTAATGATGTGCGCGTTAGGCTTTAGAAAACTAGCTTCTTAATTGCAAAGCAAAGACGTCTAGGGAAACGCGGCTAGGTTAGAGGATACCCACGCAATAGTCTTTATACTACCTTGCCGTTTTGGTGGATTCTGAGTTAGGTGTTTAATTTATTAGATACTTACACATTCCATTACGAGGGTGACGGGTAATAAAATTGGAGAAGACAGCTAGGGACTAGTGCATGATTAGGTAAACACATTTGTTTAACCATGCGAGTTTTTCCATCACTTTACTTTTCTGTAATTAGTTTAGAATTATGAGTAGTTTTTCAAACCCAAGATTTTACTTGCTTTTTAAAAATATTAAAACATAAAAATAATCTTCTCTCAACCTCTAGACCTTAGTAACCATACAATTTGAGCCTACCCAAACTATTCCCCTAGAGAATGATAATAACCCTTCGAGTCTTGCCTATACTACACTACAACAATTATGTACACTGCCTATGAGGTTATAAAATACAACATCCGCATCAGAGCCTACTGATGGTATTTCTCATATTATCCGCTAAGCACCCACTACACCTAATACACCTAATACTACTGATGTTGATCATGTTTCTCCCGGTTCGCCCCAACACAATGAACCAAATCAGCCCAATACAAATGACATTCAACAACCACAACCCACTACTAATGAGCGGTCTACACCGCAACCCACTTTACAGCCTTAACCCAACCCTTTACCATTAGACTGCCCACAACAATAACCCACTCCCACAGCTACCCCAAACCCGGTTTCTGTTCATCCCATGGTCACGCGTTTTCGTGTCAAGACTAATCGTCCTACTCAGTGTCTTAATCTTCATGTGTGTACTATTTCTCCTTTACCTACCATGTACACAGATGCGTTTAATGATCCAAATTGGCAAAATGTTATGAATGATGAATATAATGCACTTATTAAAAATAAAACTTGGACTCTTGTGCCCCGACCCACCGAGGCCAATATTGTTCGTTGTATGTGGTTGTTTCGCCATAAGTATTTACTAGATGGAACTCTTAGTCGCTACAAGGCTCTTCTTGTAGCGAATGGCAGTACGCAGTTATCAAGTATTAATGTTGATGAGACTTTTAGTCGAGTTGTCAAACCAGGTACTATTATGAACGTTCTTAGTTTGGCTACTTCTCGACATTGGCCAGTTCATCAGCTTGATGTCAAGAATTCCTTCTTACATGGTGATTTATTTGAGACGGTTTATATGCATCAGCCTTCAGGGTTTCGAGATTCTACACATCATGACTATGTTGCTTATTACAAAGGACTATTAATGGGCTCAATCAGGCCCTTCGGGCGTGGTTTTATTGTTCCAGCTTATATTACTCGTATTGGGTTTACTCATAGTAGTTATGACTTATCATAATTTATCTACAAATAAGGGACTAACACTTCTTATTTATTATTGTATGTTGATGATATTGTTCTCACTACTCCCTTTGAGATTTAGTTATAGCAGTTTAATGATTAATCGCATCAGGAGTTTTCTATGACAGATCTAGATTCGCTTAATTATTTTTTGGGTATTTCTGTTACGCGTGATTCTTTAGAGATGTTCTTATCTTAGCACAAGTATGTTACTGAGATTCTTGAGCGGACTCATATGGTTAATTGCAACCCCAATCGGACTCCTGTTGATACTGAGTCTAAACTGGGAGCTGATGGTGATCCTATATCTGATCCGACATTATATCAGAGTCTTGCGAATGTTCTTCAGTATCTTGCTTTTACTCACCCAGATATTTCTTATGCAGTGCAACACGTTTGTCTTTATATGCATGATTCTCAAGAGCCTCATTTCTCGACTCTTAAGCGGATTTTGTGGTATGTTCGTGTGACTCTAGATCATGGTTTACAGTTATTTTCTTCGTCTACTACATCTTTTGTTGCTTACTCAGATGCGGATTGGTCTAGTTGTCCTACTACTCGACAATCGACTTTGGGTTATTGTGTATTTCTTGGAAACAACTTACTTTCTTATTCTTTTAAACATCAACCAATGCTTAGTTGGTCAAGTGCTGAGGCAGAGTATTATGGTGTTGCCAATGCTGTTGCTGAGACTTTTTGGTTGCGAAATTTATTACGGGAGCTGTATACACCTTTGTCTTCTACTATGCTTGTTTACTGTGATAATGTTAATGTTGTTTATTTGTCTTCTAATCTTTTTCAACATCAACGTACAAAGCATATAGAGATAGATATTCACATTGTTCTCGATTTAATTGCTGCTGGTCAGGTTTGGGTTCTTCATGTTCCATCTCGTTATCAGTATGCGAACATTTTCACTAAAAGTTTGCCTTCAGCTTTGTTTGAGGAGTTTTGTACCAGCTTGAGCGTTCGGTGTCCTCCCGCTTAAACTACGAAGGAGTGTTAGTCGATATATTGTAATGGGCTCAAGCCCAAGTTCTATATTATTCTTTGTATTCCTATTTATGTACCGAACATATGATTAATGAAACATAGACAATTTACCACTTACACTTATTACATAGTCGATATATTAATTTGCAATGCATATTTTTCAGATAAAATTAGGCCAAAAAATTTACACTTGATAATTATAAAATACCACATAAAATTTTCTAAACCATATGTCAAAGCCCATACATGCTTTACATAACGGGTTCACACGTCGTGTCTTTCTACATTTACTCTTATGACTCAAGTGTTTATGGTAGCCACTTCATATTCTTTTCTATTTTACAAATAGAATATTAATGTAATTATATTTAACTTATGCTTAAAGAATAACAAGATAAAATCCAAACAAACAAATATAAAAGGGATGTGGTTTTCTTTATTCTGGTTATCCGAGGTGGGCGAGCCTTTTTAACTCAGAAGTAAGCAGCCTCACTAAGTTAATTCTGGTACCATTTCTGACCTTTCCCCGACCACCCTAAATGTATACATTTAGCGAGGTTTGAACTCTTAACCTTAGCTAATAGCCGTGTGCTTGGTCTTGGAGTACTAATAGAAATGTTTTAGATCATATACTAATAGTTACGGAGATAATCAATAATTTATATTGTATAGACCTTTAAAATCAACAAGTTTTTAGAGCCCGCTACCACGAGTTTTGTATATTGTATTTTTTATTATATAGGTTTTATATATATGCTTCTAGTTACCAATTTCAGTTTTCAGGTCGATATTAATATGCGGTAAATACATGCATAACCACTTGAAGTAGACAATCGCAAGCACCCTCTAAAACTTTTACGACATATACCTTTCTAATACACATGAAAAAACACATTCAACATGTAGTAAACATTAACTTTTTAGTAGCTAATCTGATAGGAAACCGTAAAAAAGGTTAGTCAAGCACCTGCAAGCAAAATAGTAAACAGGATATATTGGTTCGAAAAATCGACCAATTTTAGGCATTTACATATAACAACTACTATCTCAAATTAGCATAATGTAATCTTTGCCAATGCCTATGTTAAACTGAACTTACACATATTAGAATATAAATTAAGGCATTAGGTAATATTCGCTGCTATGTTCGATATGAATCTTCCAATTGCTCCAGCATTCATGTTGGAATTCAACTTATAATAGGATGCTAATCTGTGAGATATGTGTGTCGTAATTTTCAAATGAATGAAAAAGAAACCAACCAAGCTGAAAGCCAAACCGCCGGTTGTACAATTTATAAAACCAGGATACATTATGGATACTCATGCCATTGTGGTCTGCATACTTGATAGCTGACTGGGCGGCTAACCTTTGTGTTGGTCCCATCTCGAGTAGGCCACGGAACTCTGCTGAAACCTCAAGGGAAGGGTTAACCCAACCTCGTGTCTGATCACAGTTCCTAAATCACATACACACATACAGATTATCATAAAGTGCAGGAAAAGGGATGACAAACAATATACTAATAGAGGTGGCTAACTAGGAAGGTTGAATAGCGGGTAAAAATGTGTTTTTTTGCATGGGTCATGAAACATTTTTCCCGTAACCATTGAGTTTCATGTATTACCAATACAAGTGTTATATACAACTACAAAAGATCATATTTTTTCTAAGAAAATCTTTCTCTAAAAAATGATTTAGTAGGTTGTCAAAAATAGAGATACCCATACTATCCATTTTCTTGTTACATGTTTGACCCATTAAACACGAATAATTTATATCGACTCTTTCAAAGCAGATGGGTTGAAGCCTAACATATGAAGCATTTAAGATTAAAAGAGAATAACAAAAGCCTTACCTCTAGTAAGAACAACAATATCATCAAGATTTTGACTTTTGCGTTCACCAAATCTAAGGTCCTTAAGTGTAACAATATTTAGAGCACCTCATAGCCTTCTCATTATTCCTAAGTAGTTCTTTATATGGTATAGAGAACTATTTTAAAAAGTCATAACAATAATTACAACAACACATAATAAAAAAGTCAGGGGGCAAAAATGTCAATAACTTCTGATTTCCTCCCCTATAGCTGCTGGGGACTGTTTTGTCTTGTTTTGAAACTGATATCTCATCTCATTTTCTTAAATTTGTTACCCTATGTTTAACTTTCGTTGATCACTTCCCTGACCTGATTCTTCTCTTCTATTTTAACTATCGATAGTCACTTCCCTTACCATATCATCACTTTAATTAGCTTACCTGACCTGACGCAGTTATCCTTGCGGCCGAATGGCTATAATCCTGCACGTTTGGTGCCAATGTGGGCAAATAAGCTGCGTTCTAGCCTCTTTCGAGCCACCTTCTGCTAAAATAAAATATACAGAGTGTAAGTATTTCTATTATACATTTGGTAACAATAGGTTTAATTTGGCCATTCACCTAATAGACTTTAAAAAATACTTTTACATAATTTCATACATATGATTTGATGTAACACGCACACAAATTAGAATTAATTATCATGTTAGTGCTTACAAAGGTGATCAATAATCGCATACCAAATATGGAGTGAAGATATGAATATATAGTCTGTGACAAAATGTATGTCTTAAAAAAGTCAATACTATAAATAGATGCTAAAGTGGCAAAAAACTGATATAGAAACAAAAAATAAAACATACTAGGAACGCGCGTTTTTATAGCCCAGACATTGTACACTTCTGTTTCATTATCAGCCGGGAGACGCCATTCGAGCGCACCTCCAAGTTGGTATTCCATAGTCGCGACTGCGGTCATAACGCATGTGACAAAAACAGTAGCTAAGCAAGCCAGATTCATCACAAACCTGTTCAGTAATCAGATAACCACTTATAAAAAGGCTAACCATTATTTAAAATCCCCAGAAACTTATGATCATTACCATGAAAGAAATAGCTAACCATTATTTGAAATCAGTATTATTTGCAAAACTATGATCATTTAGTTATGATCATTATTTGTCCAAAAAATAGCTAACCATTATTTTGAAATCCCCGTGAAAGAAATAGCTAACCGTTATTTGAAATCCCCAGAAAACATCATTCCCTTAGTCCTTCTCAAGCTCATAAACCCGACCCACATACGATGCATCCACCAACACTTTCACATCATACTCATAGAATAAGCAATCTAGTTATAAATGCTTAGTTCCTAGTTTTAAATACCAAAATTCACATAATTGAGATAAAGAACACACTGACTAGCTCAGAAAGCTACGCATTTTCTGAATCAAGCATTAGACCAAATAATAAAGAATACATTGGCCATTTATCATTAAACCTTAAAACTTATGTGCTTGAACTACCACACTAACCATAGAAAGACCTGTACACCAATACTATTTCAATGAATCATGTAAGTTGTCACAAATTTAATACAGAGTGTTCAATTTTGGCATATACGTCGAAACTTTGATGAGTATTTTTAAAATACCTTGGGGGCTTCTTTTCAAGGAAGTCCCGAACATGCGCGCCAGTGAAAGTTTGAAGAGACTGAGCATTCGACTGTCTTGGTAAAAATAGATATTCAAATTAGAATGTATCAGGACTTCATACACATTTAGGTCTTGGTCTCACTTTCCTCAGCATACCTACATACACATTCATCAAATTACAATGTATGAGAGAGAACTCTAGAATGAAAAATTGTTTTCTTTAAATCAGAGTTACCATACAACAAATTAAATTAGCTAGTTGATACTTTTTTGAAATATTTGACACAGTGAAATATCTAAAAACTTAACTGATTTATCTAGTTTGCATAGATAAAATTAAACTCAGGTTTGAAAAAAAATTTATAGCTTAACGCGACTCTAGCTTAATTTATCTCTATAAACGAAACGAAACAATAAACGTGTATAGTCTAAATATTTTATGTAGTTTTATATCAAATGGATCGTTTCTTAATCGAGAGGGGGCCTTTGGGCTTGGGCTATCGCAGGTGTGTGTAGCCCTCAGCCTATCCCTCTTTATCTTCTGATGAGGTGTAGTTTTATACACTTTTTAGGGTTATTTTACCCTTATAATCATGCAATTTTGTCTAAAATATGCGCTTAATCGCTTCTTTTTGCATTTTTAGCACTTGGAAGATATTTGGAAGAAATACACATGACTTGGGCTCAATTTTGGAAGAAACCGGACAAGATGACAATTTAGCTTGAAGACAGATTAAAGAATCAAGATCAGAGTGTGGTGACGGCGTCTGGAAAGCTTGTGACTCCGTCTGAAAGTCATAGCAAAGACGTTTGCAAATTTGTGACGCCGTCTGGATCAATCGTCATAAAAGAAGCCCTAGAAACCATAGCTAGGTGACGGCGTCTAGATTAATTGCAATGTCGTCGCATCCCGGAAGTCTATATATACAAACTCGATTTTACGTTTTCATATGCATTCTTAGATAGAATTATGGTTAGAGTTCGTGGGAGGTCGACTTGTACCAGATTTTGGGAGTATTTTAGCTTTTCCCAACCCTTCTATATTATCCCTAATTGCTTGATTTAATATAGTGAAGTTCTTTTATCCCTTATCTTTTGATATGTCTTATTGTTTTATTGATATTTGTGCGTCCTCTATCTTGAACATGTTAGGCTAGATCTTTTAAGTGTTTACTTATGATTGCATGTGAATTGATATGTAGATCTTAATTATATTGCTTCTTGTTGATGTGTGTGCATGTTTAGACTCTTGAACCCTAGTTACTTAATTGTATCAAAGATCTAGAGTGGCATGATTATGTAGAAAGGATTCCATAGGTAACAGTCTTCATACTACCTTACCTATATGTGGATGATCCCCTTTAAGTATTTTAATGCGCGTATATCTCCCTAGGGGCCATGTAATAGTCTTCATACTACCTTGCATGTGTGTTGCCCTAGCAAGTTATCACGTAGATGGCGTTTTCGTGTAATTCGTCATGCTTTTTAGAAATACTTACATATACATCACAAGTG
>BQNB010007653.1:58798-92754 GCA_026074375.1 Tanacetum coccineum | reverse complement strand
TTGTATTTTTGGCAATGAACTAACATCTGCAGGTAAAGCATATTGAATACCTGATGTTGAATGCTTCACCTTTGAAGTTATGGTTAAGAGAAAGTTAATGATCTTGGTTCATAGTTTTTAACTTTTATTCATGGGTTATGCATAAATATGGATCCTCATGAATTCTCATATGTCTATTTAGTCTTTTCTAGTGTGCTTGTGATGAATAGAGGCATGTTGTTGTATAATTATTAAAGACAGAGTTAATACTGTTAGACTTCTTTTAATACTGCTAGGCAGAAAATTGCTACTGCCAAGTAAAAGTTAATGCTATTGAGATGACATGGGCACCAAAGTTACAACTGTTTGACCAAATTCTTATCTCTTGAAGCATTGTTTGAGGGGAGGCTCCTTATTTATACAACCAAAAATCATGGATGAAAGGATGTGTTATATCATAAATATGTTTAAAAGAATCAAAAACATCTAGACATATAAAAAGAGGTCGGGACACCAAGATACCTTAGTCTAGTGGTCCCCCTAACAAAGGTTGGTAATGAGACTGTCCATAAGGAGTTGGGTAACATAATAGAAAGGGCTGCCACTACTGCTTCTAGCTAAGAAGCAGAGCAGGATAGTGGTAACATCAAATAAGACCTAATCTATGGCAACACTTAATGGATCAACTCCTTAGGGAATTGGTTCAGATAGTGGTCCCAGGTGCCAAGATACCATATTGGGGAATGTGAATGCTCAAACTAGGTTTGAGATTACATCTAAACAGTCTAATGATCCACCTCTCTCAAGAGGTTACATACTTGGAAGTGAGGAGGACAGTATGAAACTATTGGAATTGATGGAACTTTGTACACAACTATCATATAAAAACAAAAAGAGTGTTTTGGTAAGCCAAAAGAAATGAGAGATTATGTGAGATTAAAAATAAAAAGAGAGATGTGTGCATAAAAACATAAATGAGTGATTATGTGAGCAAAAAGAAATGAGAGATAATGTAAGCATAAAAACAGAAAGAGAGCTTGTGTTAATCAAATTTGATGATGAAAGTTGCTTTTTGGAATGAAATTTAGGTGCTTACTGGTGTCTTATTCTTGCGAGATAGATGAGATTCCGATAGATTATGACAGTTATGATGTGAGAAAATTAACAAATGTCTGAGACATTGTAGATGCTAGGAGCTTTTTGTCTACTACAACACCAGAGACAATTATAGTCATTAAAAATACAAAAGTGAATATGATAGGGTTTGTTGGTAAGCCAAAGAGACAGAATATGTTAGTGAGATTATGTGGAGAGGATTTATTTATGAAATAAAAGAAAAATATGAAAGACGAGAGATGTGTGCCGATAAGCTATAGATGATTATCAATATTAATTGTGTATGATTTGTAGAAAGTGATATTTTAGTAAAAGGTGAATTTCATAAGGTAGCAAATAGGAAGAACAGTATTCCAGTGAGATGACGATAATGTAAGCCATCTTCTTGTACAATTCTTAGCTCATAATGATAAGAGGCATCAATGTCGTTGTAATGAACATCTCATATTCATAATTGAATCGAGTAGTATGATTCGAAATGTCAGATATTAGTATCTTTATATGTTCGCACTAAAAAGAAGATAAATAATTTTAGAACCTTGACTTCCTTGTCCATCAATTCCCGCTAGAAAGTAATACGATAATATCACCTAAACAAATAACAACATTTATTATGTCTCTACTCCAAATGCACACAATCCCCCCAACCCACTCTCAGAACCCCCCATACCCACGACCCACACACCCACCCCCCATCCCCCCACCCACCCCACCACCCGACACCCCCCAAAACACACCCACCCCCTCCCTCCCACACACCCACTCCCCCCCCCCCCTATTCCGCCCCCCCCGCGCCCACTCATTCCCGCCCGCTCAAGTTGATTGGTGCCTTTAGCGCTTAAATCTAGTGATGCCGTATTTTTTTTCCTGCCCGATGTCCCCCTAAGCAATATAAGTTAATGCCTGCTAAGTTTAAGTTTCTTCTGCTCATAGTTTATCTTTTTCGTAAGGTGACGTAATAGTGGACGATGTGGCGTCATTGGAATACTTGGATTTGAAGCTGGAATATTGGTTCAAGTTGTGATGATCAAAATTTGCATACTTTTGTCTCCTATTGTATATTGACAAAAAGGGGGAAGAGATTGTTGATTCGACCTTTTTTCCCCAATTGTAGATCCTTGGTAGCTTAGAACCGGGAAGTTTGATTTTGTATTTTAACGTCAGGGGATGCGCTTGCATCCTTATTTGGTTTTGTCATTATCATACTAGGGGAAGAGTTTGGCGATTATATTTGTGATTGATAAGATCAAACACAAAGAATGAAACTATTAGGACTAAAAATTGTTCATTCTAAGATTTCTATTCATGCGGGTTGGTGTGGAATTATTGAAGGAATTAAATGTCTAAAGATATCTAATTCTATAATTGATTTCATAAGATCTCCGTATAGTTATGATTAGTTGTTAATCAAGAAGTTCAAGTTAAATGTTTATAAAGATTTATGCTTTTTCTCTTTGTTTAAACCTATTATCTTGTATATAAAGAGATACAGGCTTATAGGTTTTAAGAATCCATAATAGTATGTCAAGATTGTATTACTCACAAGGTAAGTGTGAGTTTGTTCGAGGCGTATAGAGTCCTCTATAGTGGATACGCCTAGGTGTTTGGGTCTGTTTTAGCCTCTTGGCTTTTCATGAGTTTTACTTGACGTCCTATTTTCAGTTCATTGATGTAATCGGATTGTTCTGATCAAATTTTATTGGGGCTTGGAATCGTTTGGACTAAATCCTTGTTTTGATAATATTGATTCTATGTTTGACATATTTCGACCTATGATATCATTTTCTAGTTTCAGTTCTCCTAACAAACATCAGAGCTACATGAGCTTATAGGTTTTCACACTTAATGATGTTCAACAAGTGTTTGTCATGGAATGTGTCCTAATGAGATTTTTGATTGACCCCGATGGCTCTAGACTCTATAAGTGCACATTTGTTATTTGGTAATTGGAGGCTAGAGCGGACTGCCACCTTTCAATATCAACAATATTGGAATGATAAAGTCGATAGAAATGTGTTGATCTCCGTGAGAAATGAAACAAACTTCTTTTAAGAGAAGCCTGAGTAGCTAGGATGGGTTGTGCCTTGCATCACTGGGTCCATGATGACTTGTCTTCAATATCATAATCATCTTTGTGATTATCAATAGATTATGTATTGACCCGGTTTCTATCTAAGGTTGTATGGATGGCTTCTTTCTTTACACCCTTTATCCTTACAATTCTTTTTCATTCTTCAACCCCTTTAATGCTTACCGAGACTTCATAACTAACACCTTATTAGGATTGTTCCAGTGCTAGCTCTGCCTCAGTCAGCATTATTCCCATTCTCACTTTACTCCTTTTTAAACATACCTAGGACTTCTGTTCTATCTAATGGATGGTTCCTGGGTAGATCCCTCTGGTTCTGGCTGGATCATGAAACAAAGATACCTAACCTTAACCGCCTTATAACTCCTTAAGAAACAACAGTTGGTCGGTCTTTAGGTATTACCATGAAGATCCATAAAAAGCATTTGGAAAAATCAATCAACATGTCTGAGAAATCATTTATGAAACATTGAGATTTTTCAGAGTTACCAAAAAGCTCCTCTTACACATATACACCATATTATGAAAGAGTTTTTCACATGTGAGGTTTGGGAACGCACTTATAGATTTAAGATCGTATCCATTATTAATCTGTATTGATCACATTTTAATCACTATTCTCCCCCTCAAAACTTGCATATGTGGTGACAATTTTTGACAATTAGTGAATTCAAAAACAAGTTAATGTTCGGAATTCACATGAGTCTAACTAAGTCTTAGGAGAACAAGAGTGCATGCAGAGTGAACTAATTATGATACTCCCCCTTAATTATAGAATAGAGTGAAAACTTATAGTGGGAGTTTGTTGAGCATACAATTTTGAAAGAATTTGAAAATTTTCTTTTTGAAAATATCTTCAAAAATTATGCTTAACAGAAAATGATGTCAGATTTATCTTATTAATTATCATTTCCTTAGTGCTTCTCTTGAGCATTCAAAACTTTAAATGTTTATATGACATTGCTAAAGACCGAGAAGATATGAACTTCCCGTTGTTTAGGATAAATGTACATAAATGAACATTTTCCTTTCTTTGGGGTCCAAGTCCTAAGCTAACATTTACTTAGAAGTGATGGAGAAAAAAGTTTGAAGAGACATGTTTTGAAAGCATTTGAAACTCTCGCTCGAACTTCATTTATTCACATGTGTTAATATTAATCAACATTTCTAGGTGCGCAAATGTTATCAATTGTCGAGAGACATGTCTAAGAAGATTATTTTTTGTATTTTTAAAATTTTTCGATTTTATATTTTGCTTTTATAGTTTTTATAATTTGATATTTTTCTTTTCTCATACATATATTTACAGTTGAGTAATGTTTTAGACACACAAAGAAGGTATGAGAGGATGTGTCTAAAAGCATTAAAACTTGGTTTTCAAAAAGCTCCCCCTTAAAAATTGATCCACTTATAAAGAATGATTCGAATTTTGAAAGCGACATGAGGAGGGAGTGTTGAACACTGAATTTTGAAAGATTTTGAAAATCCTTTTGAAAAATTCTTGAAAAATTATGTTCATCGGTTTTGAAAACAAGAAGATTTCTCTTCTTTTGAATGTAAAGCACACTGAAGCATACACTCCCCTTTTATTTGAAGCTCAGGTTATGCACTGAAGTGTACATAAGCCATCCCTGTACGAACTCAGAGGACAACAAGTGGATGGATACATGTATTCTGCCTCAGGAGTCTCGTAAACCTGTCAAGAAAAGAAGTAGAACTAGGAAACCTTTTGTTTGTAGGTTCCTGGGGGTTAGAAGCACTTGCATTATCATACACAGATGTGTCAGACTCTATTTCGGTGTTACTGGATGAAGTTATTTTTCCACAAAGGTCAAAAATTCTACCAGTTGGTGACCACCTAAGGAAAGATCTAGGTTTGCTAGGTGAAGCAAGACTTTCTTTGGACCCCGACTTCTTTGATTTCTTGACATTTGCCTTATGTTTCTTTTGATTTGCACTTTTTGAAACATTAGCACGTTGGTTTTTCTTTCTAGATTTCATGCCATTCACATACTGAAGCACACATTCATCATGATTAGCGGTAATTAGACATTGCTTACATGTAGCACAAATAACCTCAAATTTCCCATTTCTAATTGCAAGCTTAATGTTATTATATTCAGATGACGTATGGTCCGGATAGTTAGAAGGCTGTAAACTCCTATGATTTTCTTTTATTTTCTCTAACTTATTTGAGAGGCAACTACTCTTAGACTTAGAGGGGACCCTTGCATTCTTTGGATTGTTCCTAGATTGTGGTCTTCTTGTCTTAGTAGTGCTATCAATGTCTTTAGGAGAAAAACCACATGTGTTAGAATTTACATCTTCCTTAGTGATGACATGAGGTTGTGAAACAGTGATCGGTTTTGTCCTAACACTTGCTTTTACATGTTTGTTAGGCACAAAGTTGGTTACCCTAGAAGCTTTAAAAGGATTAATCCTAAAGATTCCTGGAGCAATCACTTTTTCATTGTTCACAACATTTGATTCTCGAGAGGAAGGTGCCGAGTTTGAAGTGACTGGTTTTGACAACAAACGTGTTTCTTAAAGATTGTAAAGATGGTTTCCTCTCGGTTGATTGATTTGCAAATTTACTATTCGTGCTCGTACCTTTAGTGGTATCCTTTGGTTCAGAAACCTTATCGAATAACTGGCTCTCAGCTTAGCATTTTCATAAATCATGTCATGTAATTTGTTTTACAAAGATTCAATTACCGTTTTGGTTTGAGCCCGTGTCACATTAATAGAGTCAAACACGTTCTTGTATGTAGTCTTAAGATGAGCATTTTCCTTTTCATAATTCAGAACCTGAAACTCTAATTCTACGTTCTCATTTTCATGTTTTTGAGGCAAAGGATCAAGGGTATCTGATACACATAGAGTATCTTTACTTTTACCCTTGATATCTCCCAATTGAGCTTGCAACTGTTCGATATTTTGTTGCATGTCATTATAAGCTTTATCGTACGAAATTTTGTCATATTTGCATTCTTCACGTTTTTTGTACCAATCATTCCAAAGTTTAGCATACTCATTCTCCTTTTTAATGATATAATTTTCAAACATTCTTTCATACGTTTAAGCTCAGTTTGGAGATTTGATGTATCTACAACAGAATTATTTTGCACAATAGACATAATATCCTGACTGACAACTGCTCTCAAGAGATGATCAATTTCTAATTCCAATGCCTTGTGCTTAGCAATAGATTCATCAGCTTCTTTTGCAAGAGATTTGAAGTCTTGAACAAATTTGGCTGCTTCTTTCAAAAATTATATTTCAAAATTTTGCACTTTAGCGTCAACTTGGTTAACGATAGGGAAAATTTCATTTTTTACAACTTTGTGAATCTCTTGGTGAACAGAAGACGACCAATTGTGTATATCTAAAGTCATGTTTTGTTTAACAACACATTGAAGAGTCACAATGGTGCTTTTTACCTCATTTAGAAACTTTCGTGCAACACTTGGTGTAGTATCATTTGAAAACTCTTCATTTGGTATATAAATTGAATTAGAAACATTGGCCATTTTGGAAATATTTGAAAAATACAACTCTTCACATGACTTGGCCGTTTGAGAAACAAAAACCCCCGAAAGATGATTAATCTTTGTATAATTTGCTGGTTTTATTTCTTTGTTCAATTGTTTCATTTTTAAGCGACTCTCTTGAGCAAGTTCCAGTGTCTCCTCCGAATTATACACAGCAGGAGGATCATGCTTTTCCAATAGAACTTTGCCATTATACAAACTCTGTTGTTTCTGCTGAGTTTGCTTGAGATAAAAAAGATTTTGATAACCCAAAGCCATTTTCTGTTCGGTTTGGTAAAACGAGTCTGGCTTAGGTAAAAGCATGTGCATCGTTTGAATCGATTGACCCGTTTTGACCAAAATATTATCTAATTCCTTTAATTTATTCTTAAGTTGGATTTGTTTATCAAGAAGATCGTCTTCATGAATTTTGAAATCAGACTTCAACTTTTTCTTTTCTTCCTGAAGAGAAGAAACAATTGACTTTTTTCCTTTGAAAGCTGGTTATTTAAATTTAAAATTTCCTCATTCAAAGTCGTTATTTGTTTACCGGAACTTAAGTGAAGTGCATTTATCCATTTAGTAAGACATTGTTCTTGATAAACAGACTTTTGATAACACCTTTCAAGTTTGTCATATTTTTCTTGACTAATTTCAAAACACTTTTCTTGAATTTTATATCTAGCAAGCTCAGTGGTGAATTCAGCATTTGTTTCTTTCATTTTACGATTGATAGTATTGACTTTCTTAACTTCTGCAGCTAAATTATAAAATAATGATTCATGGTATGCATGTGTTTCCTCAATAGTTGCAGGATGTTGTTCTACTGTTCCCCCCTCTTATTCCACACTAAAAACCTTAAAAATAACATTACTATTATTCTGTTGTACTTGGTGTGGTTCAGGAATAGGCTCGAGTAGCTCAGTATACTCCTCCTCTTGAGTAAACATATTAAATATCTCATTATTATAGCAATTGGCATAGGGTTGTACCTCAGCTGATCCGTCTGAGTCATAGACGGGAGCTTTGTCAGTCTAAGTACCCGATGTCGATGCTTGCTGCAAATTAGCCATCAAAATGCAGTTTGCATTGACTTCCTCAATCTCATCAAGATCTGCTGCAACAGCCATGAAATCAAACTCTTCAGCTTGTAGTTGGATTCCTGCTTCTTCATTTTGAGCAATCTTGTTGGGATTCTTGATTTGATAAGACAAAGTGAATAAAAGAATGAAACAAAAGGATTTAAATGCAAAAGAAGAATTCTTCAAAAGATAGAAGATTTTGAAGATTTCAGAAGATCTCCTTAAGAAGATAAAGATACATAAGATAATATTATATGTTAGGAAGATATTATTTGTTCTTATCTTTTGTAATTTGTTCTTATCCTTTGTAAACCTAGATATCTCTAGTATATAAAGAGATATCAGGCATATGGTTTTAGGCATCCAGAAAACATAGAACTCTCCCAATGAGAGTCTAGAAAAACGTGTGTATGTACACGTTTAGTTAGTAGTTAGAATTTAGAAGTTAGTTAAGTTAGTATGCTCCAAGGTATAGAATTGGCGGCAAGGTTGAACCGTGATTGAGGAATAAAAACCTTGTTTGATTTTAAAATATTGTTCTTTATATCCGCTGCCACTATATTTATATTAAATTGTTGTCTAAAACATATCCATAGATGAGTCTAATAACGATTCTCACATTGGTATCAGAGCCAGTGGCCTCTGATCTAGTGATCACAAGGTTTGTTTTCGATGTCGTGTCTCATGAAGAGAAGAGATAGAATTCTCTGTTTTTGGATGATTAGCCCCAGATTCGCTTGTGAGCGAATAGGGTTCTTTGTCAATCTCTATTTATATTCAAGTGTTGTTGCTTCCTAGGGTTTTACTTTGTCAAGAATTACTGCTTCTTGTTTTAATTCGACTACAAAAGGCACAAGATTTACTCTCCTGATTACAAGCGTTAATTTGTGTTGTATTGCTCACCCATGATTTGGTGAAAACATTAAATTGAAGCTAGGGTTCTAAACCTAAAATCGTTTAGCCAGAAAGTTGATACCGCATTCAGATGGAGTTACTTAAGGCTCCGATTTCATGCCAAACAACATAGGACGTTTTTGGATAAAACCCTAAATTCAATGCACATATATGTTATGGGTTCGTTTTCTTTGAATCAAGTCTTGAGAGAGCAGCTGATGTATTTGTTAATATGGGATCATGAGTGGTGTTGGACTGATTGTGGTCTTGAATGAATGATGATCTTGTGCTAAGCTTCTCCACGTTCATGATTGTCAATGGAATCAAACTGTATGACGCAACAGGTAGTTGTTTGCAAACCCTAATATTGATCGTGTATTATTACTGCTATGCTTACATGATTAGTGCTGCCAAGGACGTGTGTTTATACTGCTCAGAAGCATTGTAGTAATTGGTAAGTGTTGCTACATGGGATGATCATACTGTTAACGGAGGAACATTAGTGCTGCTTGTGTATTTGGTTAATGCTGCCAAAGTAAACTCATGGAATGTTTCTACTTACAACAGTACTAAGTGGTAAGGACGACACATGAGGATTTGTTGAACGAGCAAAGGTAAACTTAATACTGCTACAGGCTTTTTAGTAGTGCTAGCATTGGGATTACAAGAAATTTACTACTGCTAGCTTTGTGATAATACTACTAGTAGTAATTCAAGATGTTAATGTTGCTCGTTGGTACTTTGTGTTGCCCAAAGATGATTTGTATTGTCAACTAATATTACTACTGCTTGGATTAAAAAGTAGTAAATTGAAGAATTAGTGACAGCGTAGTAACAGAATAGTAACAGTTAAAGCATCACTAAAAGAATAGGAGGAAAGAGAATAAAGATTAGTGACACATTAGCGACAGATTAGTGACAGATTAAGCGTCACTAAATGATATGGGAGGAAGGAGAATGCAGTGTAGTAACAGATTAGCGACAACTTTGTAACAGATTAGCGACAGCTTTGTAATAGATAAAGCGTTGCTAACAACAAACAGTGGTAATTTTTAGTACTGCTTTCTTTACTTCCTTTAAATGTTTATACTGCTCGTTTGGAGTGTTGAAAGTTGCCAAGTATGAGATGTTAATACTACTTGTTACTTGTTACGACTGCCAGGTTGGTTGTTTACAATAGTAGTATGTTAAAAAGGTTTGTACTATTCATTCATACTTTGTACTGTTGGCATAGAGAGTTTATACTGCCAGTTGATATCGAATGACACACACATGGTTTGGATATGCTTCGTTCAAGGGGAAGATAACATATTGGGATTTATTTTAAATGTTCTTAAACTTTTAAAAGCTCGTATTTATTGGATTAATTGGTTACGAAGAGGATTATTTATTACTTATTTGGAGTTCAAGTGGAGTTTCACAGGTTTGTGTTTTATCATATCTCAAATGGCTTACAACATTTGGAGGTAACTTGTTCGTGCTTAGAAATGATGTGACGAAGACTTGTCAAAATCTAGCAAAGGTGTGCGATTTCTCTTATGGTGTACATTTTCTATCACTTTAAGGAGTTATGTTGTTGTGCTCAGTGTCTCATATAGTTAAGGATTTTGTCAAGAGATTGCGATCTACATATACTTTGGTCTTGGTATGAGTTTGGAGTCATGTGGATAGTACAATACATAAGACACAAGTTTGGGTTATTCTACTTCTACATCAAGTTCGTTATACTTAGTTGTCTTCATCAGTAATCATTACATAGAGCCTACAGAATTGAAGATTTAAGAGATGGTAAACATATGGGTTTCAGGGGAAGCTTAATTGACAAAATGTTTATCCATCAGGTTATATTCATGCACCACTTGAAGTGAAGTGTTTCGTTACTACTGCTGATCTTTATTACTACTGCTAGTTTAAATTTCTACTGCTCAGATTCATTTTTCTTATTGTGCGTAATGGTGGGCAATTTGAGTATTGGAAGGCTGGATTAGTAGTTGTGGTATATTATTTGTAGCTATTATGATCCAAGTTGCATATCTTTAGAAGACCCCTATTCGATTATGACAAAAAGGGGAAGAAGATTATAGAGATATGATTTGCAGCTTATTATGTGTGGTGACATGGCAGGTTACAAAGGAAAAGGGAAGTTTTTGTTTCATTCAGGGAGATGATCACATCTCAACTTTAAGGGAAGCTTTGGCTTTATGATGAAGTTCGTACACGACTTTGTTTGTTTTATCATCATCAAATAGGGGAAGATTGTTGGGATTCTTGATTTGATGAGACAAAGTGAATAAAAGAATGAAACAAAAGGACTTAAATGCAAAAGAAGAATTCTTCAAAAGATGGAAGATTTTGAAGATTTCAGAAGATCTCCTTAAGAAGATAAAGATACAGAAGATAATATTATATGTTAGGAAAATATTATTTGTTCTTATTTTTTGTAACTTGTTCTTATCCTTTGTAAACCAAGATATCTCTAGTATATAAAGAGATATCAGGCATATGGTTTTAGGCATCCAGAAAACATAAAACTCTCCCAATGAGAGTCTAGAAAAATGTGTGTGTGTATGTGTACACATTTAGTTAGTAGTTAGATTAATAGTTATTTAGTTAGTAGCTCAAAGGTATAGAATTGGGGCAAGGTGGAAACGTATAAGAATAAAAACCTTGTTTGATAATATATTATTCTTTATATTCCGCTGCATATTTATATTATCTGTAAAACATATCCTAGATGAGTCTATAACGATCTTTACAAACCAGCAACTTAGTCTGAAGATAAGTAGCATCCCTTCTTCGTGGCCTGACTGTGTAGTTCCTAGCAAGATGACCCAATCCTCTGCAGTTGTAACACCTTATCTGATTACCATTATTCCCATTTGCATTACCCTCAACCCGTACTGCTACAACATTACCATTCCTATTCCGATTAGGAATTCCTGGAACAACAATTAGCCCATTCTGATTTCCAACATCTTGAACACCCGGATTTTGAACTGCATTCTGAACAACCTGATTCTTGACATTTTGTCCAGCATACTATCTAAACTGATTCCCCCCATTTCCTCCAACCATCTTCATCTGATTATCTTGACCCAAATTCATACCCGGCTAAGCAATCTGCCTATTACGAGGGTTTGATGAATATCTTTGGTTGTTATTGGTTGGTGTTGAGTAGTTTAGTTTGAATGCCTTAGCCATTAGAACAAGTGCCATGTTCATTGCAGTTGTGGGGTCTGTAATGTCTTATGTATATTTATTATATATATTAATATACATACAACGGTAGAATACTAAACGGTCGTTAATTAGTTCGTTTATGAATAATTAACTAGAAGGCTTTTAATTAATATGTAATTAAATGTAATTATACATAATAATTAATAAAACCAAAAAGTCAAACTCAATGGGTGTTGGGTTATGGGTTTGAACCGAGCCATCAATGCCCCAAAGGAGCAAGAAAGTGGGTTTTTGTTAGCTTTAGCCCAAAGCTAAGTAAATTATGGATGCCCTAATTCACCTAGTATAAATAGAGGGGTCATTAGTTCATAGTGATCATCCCTTTCTTCTTATCTTCCTCTCTTTGGTTGAGCGAAACAAACACCCACAAAGGGTTTTTTATTTTTGACAAAAGTCTAGTATTCTTTGTTCATTGGTTGGTGAACTGGCATTCGGTGATATTGTATAACGTGTAGCGTGGATACACGTAGAGGTTGTTTACTTTAACAACTAGAAGGGTTTCGGTAAAGCATGAGTTTAATACACATGCGTATTTTTCAAGAAGCTCCGGTTTTTATTTAGCTTGTTTTTGCTAAAAGGTACGCTTTCAGTTTATTATTTATGTTAATTATAATTGTTATATGTGATTAATTTCCGCTATGTAGCTCATATATAATTATGTGTAATAATATGTTATTAGATAACTAATTCCAATACTGGCATCACGAGCCGTTCATATAGCTTTCTAATTACATAAAAATTGGTAAAAATGCTTAAAAACGGATATTTTGTGATATTTTCTTACGTTTTATGAGTGATCTATTTTTGGATTTTATTTAGTGAAATAAAGACTCCTAAGAGTCACCTAAAATCTGGAAAATTAAATATGGTTAAGATTTTTACATGATCCGACACGCTTATTATGTTGCTTGGCTTATAATTTGCAATTGTTGACTTATTGTTGCTTATTTATCATTAATAAAATGTTAACCATGTGTTTACGTGCATGTAAACCATGGTTAGTTAAGCTTAATATATCTATTATGCACTTGCAATAATGTTATATGCTTATTTGATGCATAAAATCTTGATATGTGATTAATTGTGTTTAATTGCAAAAGCATGGAAGACTTTTTGTGATTGCTTGTTTAATTGTGTATGCTTAGTATGATTAATTGTTCAATCTGATTTTGCTTAGTATATTAAACGTGGCATTTTATATATATGCAAAATTGAGTTTTCAAAAAAATAATATGGACTAAAAGCACTCTATCAATATGCTTACTGTATATATATTGATAAGTACAACTTGCTAGATCATCTTGCAATATAAGTAAACTTGTTATTTCTTGCAACGTTTTATAACAGAAGAGTTTAGTGGCTTCCGAAAGAGAACCCACGATGGAACAACGCAAGAATAAAACATTTTTTACATAAACATTTTAACAATATTAAAAATATGTCATAATTATTACCAGGATTGGATTATTTCTCATGAGGATTTAACCTTATCCGTAGTAATCTTACTTATGATTGAAAATATTGTAAATATAGTAACCCTAATTTTATAAATCACATGAGGATTATAAAATATATGGGATGTTTTTAATATAGAAATTTAAAACAAAATTGGAAAATATTTTAAAAATGCTAGTGTTATAAGGATGTATTCATGCTTCCTTATACATGATTTTGGTACACTTGTTTTATCAAAATACTATACCCTTCAAATTAAGTCATTTGCCATCCAAGTATGGAATCACTTGACTCTGTTCTTTTATTCTAAGACAGTCTTAGGTGAATTTGCAAAGAAAGGAAATAGAATAATCATAGGGTCAGACCTGAGATTATATAATTACTGATTTTGTATTGGACGACTTATATCAAGTATGGTTGGTCAAACCTTCGACCCGAGGCATGCGATGGGGTAAAACATGACAACTTGATAGTGTTAATATGGATAACGTTGCCTTGATCTCGACATTTTAATTATGACTATGATGCCTTGGGCCTCATAAAACCTAAGAGTTGCACATGTAGGCAATTATCAGATATTGGTTACCTTTTGAGTAATACCATTTCTAGTAGATCAACTGCATTAATGGTAGAACATCAAGTTGGATCTTAGACTCTTATTAAAATTAGTTGTTTATTTAATAAACATGGGTAGTCAATTTTTTAAGAGATTATTATGGAAAATACTAATATTTTTTGAACTTTTGATTGTTTTGTAGATGGTTGTTGTTGCCCAAAACATAAACAATTCGACTCTCAGGTCAATTCTCCATGGTGAGAAACTTACTAGTTCTAATTTCACAAACTGGCATCACAACCTAAGGATCGTTCTTAGGTATGAGAAAAAGCTAAAGTTTGTGGAATAGCCTATGGCACCAGCTCCTGATTCTGAAACTGCTGACCACGAAACTATTGACAAGTACTACAAGTCGGTCAATTTTAAACAAGAGGTTGCATGTCTTATGCTTTCGAGTATGTCCCCAGACCTATAGAGGACTTTGGAAAAATTCAATGCATATGACATGCTAAAAGAACTGAACACAATGTTCGAAGAGCAGGCCAAACAGGAACTGTTTGAAACAGTTAAAGTATTCCATGCTTACAAACAGGAGGATGGTCCGTCGGTGAGCTCGTATCTCTTGAAGATGAAAAGATACTTAGACATTTTGGAACGCCTTGGATTTGCTATGCCTAATGAACTTGGGTATGTCTATCTTAGAATTCTAAATCAACAAGACTATAATCAGTTCATCATCAGAACTCTACTATGCATAGCATGTGGAAAGATCTAAAAAAAAATTAGTTGATGGCCACAGCTATGCTCAAGCTACATGAAAAAGGTATTCCAAATAAGGCTGAAACTCCTGATGTACTTGCTATAAGGGAAGGTAGGATCCAGAAGGACAAAAAGAAACCACAAGGGGTAAAGGGTAAGGACAAAGGAAAGAATAAGCTTGCTTATGCTCCCAAGCCTAAGATCTCATCACCATCTAAGAGAGATAATTCGGCAAAGGACTCGATATGTCACCATTGCAAGGAGGTAGGTCACTAAAGGAGGAATTGTCCATCCTACCATGCTGAGTTAAAGAAGAGAAATAATGCTAGTGTGGCTATTACTTCAGGTATCTTTCTTCCCTATGGTGTAACTATGCTTTTTTTCTAAACGTTCTTGATATGATTCTGGGTTGTGGAACTTCATATCATAAAACTTTCATGTACTTAGAAAAAGAGCAGGAAGTTGAAGTACACAGCTTTATGCTTTACGTGGAGAATGGAATGTGTACACCCCGATAAAGCAATTAGAATTTGTGATTAGATCTCCAGTGTTAAAAATGATTGTAATTAGTACAACCTTGTCATATCTTACCCACTAAAACTAGGTATTTGTTGTTCCAATTTCCCGTTTGGTTGACAATAGTTATATTCATACTTTTACAAATTATGTTAATTCTGTTTCGAAAGATAATGTGTTTTATTTTAATGCAATTCCACATGATGGCATTTATGAAATAGACATGCATAATATTTATCCAAATGATAGTTCTACTTATAATGTTAGCAACAAAAGAGCCAAACATGTGTTAGACTCTGAATATCTATGGCACTGTCGTCTTGGTCATATAAACAAGAAACGCATGGAAAAGCTTCAGCGTGATGGGATCTTGCAACCCCACACTTACGATGAATCACTTGATAAATGTAAATCTTGTATATTTGGGAAGATGGCACGCAAGCCTTTTCCATATAAGGTAGAAAGAGCTAAAGATCTATTATGACTTATACACACTGATGTATATGGCCCTTTTAGAACTGTGTCAAGAGAAGGTGCTAGTTACTTCATAACCTTTACTGATGATTTCAGCCATTATGGTTATGTTTACCTGATGAAACATAAACATGAGGTATTTGAAACATTCAAGGTTTTTCAAAATGAAGTTGAAAATCAACTCGGTAAGAAAATCAAAGCTATTCAGTCTAATCAAGGAGGCGGATACTTGAGTCATGAGTTTGTTAATCATATAAAAAGTTGTGTTATCGTATGTCAAGTTACTCCACCTTATACACCACAACATAACAGGGTGTCTGAGAGGAGGAATCAAACTTTACTTGATATGGTTCGGTCCATGATGAATCTAACAACTCTGCCAAAATACTTTTGGGTATATGCTCTCGAGTCTGCTGCCCGCATACTCAACATGGTTCCAACCAAGAAGTTTGAAAGGACGCTGTATGAAATATGGCATGGAAAAGCTCCCAAGCTGTCCTACTTAAGAGTTTGGGGTCGTGTGGCACTCGTGAAATGAGACATGCCTGACAAACTTGATCCCAAATCCATTAAGTGTATCTTCTTAGGATACCCAAAGGAAACGATGGGTTACTACTTCTACAATCCACTCGAGAACAAGATTTTTGTTGCTCGAAATGCTGAGTTCTTTGAGAATAGTCTCACATTTACAAGAAGCGAGTGGGAGTCACGGATTACTCGAAGCGAGTGAGAGTGACGTAGGACTTGAATTAATTCAAGAAGATGATACACAACCTCTGATAATACTAGAAAAAAACACAATGAGGTCGAACCTACAGAGGTCGAGCCCCATAGTGCGAAAATTCCTATTCATAGATCCGAAAGGATATCTCAAGCACCTGATAGATACGGTTTCTATGTAGATGCTGAGGAGAACAAATTAGGGGATCTTGATGAACCTCCTAATTATAAAGCTGCATTATCAGATCCTGAATCTGACAAATGGTTTGATGTTATTGGTATGTGCTTAATTACACATACCATTTTCCATTAAAAACGGACTTAAATGACTAAAAACATACCAAAAATACATTGTATTTGTATGTTTGCATTTGTTTTGTGCAGGAAACGAATATTCAAGAAAAGGAGCAAAAAGAAAGCCAAAAACAAACAAATCCAAGCACGGGAAGGAAAGGACCAAGTCAAGTCGAAGTCTAAAGTCATCCGCGTGAAGAAAATACAACTTGAGGGGCTAAAACTGCCAAGCCTAAAGTTGTATTACAAAAAAATAAAAAGACAAGGGTCAAAACTGCAAACCGGGTAGAGATTGCATTTAAGTTATATAACTTAAGGGGACCATTCCGCCTACTTCCCCAAAAAGCCTTCTTTCCCGCCTTGACAAACCCAGTTACAACTTGTATGTCGCCCCATACTTCTCCCCTGCAAAACCACTCAACACCCTACCAAAATTATTTCATCCACCCTACTATTTCCCCCCCAGTTGTAAAAAGTCATGTTCAATCCCTCTCCTTCACCAAATCATTTCGATGGCTGAAGATTGTCTCCAAAGAAAGCCTGAACAAAAGAAATCAAAGGCTGTGATTGCTTTAGATCTCCCTCACACAACAAGCACACTTTGTTTTTATCTCTACAAAGAAGCACAAGCTGCAAGTCCAAGACTTCGGCTATAAATAGAGCTTTTTGTAAGCCTTTGAGGGATCGAGTTTTTTTTTAGTTTTCAGTAACTAATTAGTTTTTAATCTTAGTTTAAATTTCAAAGTCATTTACAGCTTTTTACTTTCAGCTTTGTAACACTTTCAAGATTAATGCAAGTTTGAAGTTTTTAAGCCAATTTACATCCAAGGTTAAGTTTCTTAATCATATTGTTTTGTGTTCTAAAAGCTCTCACCACAGCTTACTTATAAAGCTGTTTTCATTAGTAAAAAATAAAAAGTTAAGTATGAAGAGAAAATCAAACAAATCACTCTCAAATATATCTCAGCTTAATTTATGGATGATAAGCCATTCTGGATGGGCTTATGGACTCTCACTAGCTGTTTAATACAAGCTAGAGAAAGGGCTCTTGTAGACTTTTTATTTGACCCTGTTTTGAGCAAGGGTGGTGTAAGTTTCTCTTTTTCTTATTGTTCTTATTTTCTGCAGAGCTGTTTTAATATTTATTTTGCTTAATTGTTAGTTGAAAAGTGTTTTGTATTACTTTCCAAGTTAGTACTGTTAGTTTATTTGTTAAAACTGTTAGATTTGAGTTAACACTGCTAGTTCACTTTGGAACAAGCACTGACAAGCAAACTTAAAGCTACCACTACTAACACCAAGTTATACTTTAAAGCTAGTTTATTTCTTGGATTTCAAAGGTATCAGATACTAACATCAGCACTAGCAGATCTAACGGTAGTTAATACTGGTATTAGAACTGTTATACTGGTATTCCATTCTAGCTTAACAGCCTATTAATTCTGCTTATTTAAGATTTCCTAGCTTTTTAGAGTAGATTAAAACAATTTTCCTTTGTTGTTTGCTTATTTAAGCTTATTTTCCTTTTTAAAGTATTTTCAATAATGTATCAGTTTGTAGCTTTTTAGCTTATTTGTCATTTTAGTTCATTCTAGTTGCTTATTCCTTATTTACTAAAAGTCTTTTAAGATAGGTGAACGTCTGTTTAGCTGTTTGCCTTATTTATTGTTTCGAATTGTGTTTTGTTAGCCTAGCAGTACTAACCTTAAGCTAACAGTACTAACTTAAAGCTAGCAGTACTAACTCCAAGTTAGTACTGGTAGTTAATACTGTTAGTACCTGTTAGTACTGTTGTGTTTACCTTGATTAATTTAGCCTTAAATTTGCTTTTATGTGTATATTGCTTATTTAGAGTTAGTTTAGCTTATTTAATTTGTCTTAAGTTTATTTGAGCTTATTTGTGCCTTAGTGTAAAAGTTTTAAGTGTTTTTGCCATTCCTAGCTTTTATTCTTGTCCTAGCTTATTTTCTTTTGCTTATTTTAAAGGCATTTTGCCTATGTCAGTGTTAGTGCCCAATCATAATCGTATCTTTGTCTTACTCAAACACCAATCATCAATTGTTTCTCGATTTTCCATTTTAGCCTCGTTGGGACATAACGACCCGGAGACACCCTATACTGCTTCCGGTTTTCTTGTCTGCTCGCGGATTTCAGAGCCTCTTGTGTGAGTATTTATATTTATATTTACTCATTGATACATAAAAAGAGGGGTAAGTTTATGCGAGTCAAATTTTGGCGCCGCTGCCGGGGAGGCTGTGAAACCGTTTATCGTTACGTTTGGCATTTGTGTTTGAATCTGTGAATATTATCAAAAAAAAAAGTACAAAAATATTTTCATTTTCTTTTAGTATAATTATCATATAAAAACAAAAGAAAAACCAAAAATATAAAAACATTGTTCATAAAAAAAGAAATAAAATTCACAAATTGGTAAAATACCAAAATATAATATTCTCAACTGAGGTATTATCATAATAACTTCCGGTGAACTTGTTGGTTCCCAACTCGAACAAAAGATTTAAAAACTTGCCATTTGTGTCTCTTACGACATACGGCTCACCTTGAAAAGTTAAACAAACTATAAAGTGGGTATAAGGAGGGTTGTTCCGAGGAACTACGACCCGAAAGGAGAAATAAGCTTCGCGCTATTCCTACTCCTCCGCTCACCTGTGCGTTTACCTTTTTGAGAGCTACCGTGAAGTAAGCAGATTATTTGGTGAAAGTTGTCTTATCTCATTGTCCGTTAAAATCAATTGTGAATAAATCATTGAAAAACCAAAAAAAATTAGTGTAAATTTCTTTATATTTCTATTTGTCATAGCGCACAAGGAATCGGTACTCAAGCCCGTATTTCAGTCCACGAACCTTCCTGTCCGTTCAGCCTCTTCTGTGAATCATCCAATCTTGTATAAACCTGATAATCCTCGCATAGTTACGATGGCTGATAAATCGACTATGCGCATCTGCTCCGAAAGCACCCACCAAGGTACGAGGAGCGATAGTTATGCCGGAAATCACCGCGAATAAACTTTAGGATCAAGCATGGTCTCTGAATCGTGTGCCAAACAAGCAATTTTTTTAGAAATGATAAAGAAGACCCACATGCTCACAATCCGTTATTTCAACAAGATCACTTCTACTATGAAGATTCCCGAACGTACCAAAACATCGTTAATCTTATGCTTTTTCCCATGTTTTTTTTAGGTTTTTTTTTATTGTTTTTGTTTTTTTCTTCTCCCGAAGGTGCAGCCCGGATAGGCTGGAAAAAGAACCCCCTCGTTCGATTGAAACATGGATGATCTTGTTTCGAATTTATTAACAAATCTTAACCTCCTCTAAACGACAAATCTCATAAATGAAATACAGATTTTAGCAAAAATTTGATGAGACGATTTTATGAGGCCTTGGGAGCGTTTCAATGATCTTTTAAGGGATACCCTCATCACGGGTTTGTCAGAATTGCATCACTACGATACAATTCTATAATGCCCTAAACTCAATTGATCAAGATTTCAATGACCTGCTGCCGGTGGTAACTTCTTAGACACAATGCCTCGAGAAGTTTAAAATCATCGAGAGCAAGTCTAAGTACGTCAATCAAGAAACAAAGCTGTTGTAGCTAAAATGAGTACATGTACAAGCTCTTCACCCAGCAGTCTCATCTGTGTTGCTAGAACTAAAGACATGGTTCGGGCATTTAATTCTCGATAGAAAAAAACCAAACCCAGCATCCGCCCCGTTAAAAGCGGTTTGAACAAGTTGTGTAACATGTGGGGAGTCATTCATATAAAACAGTCACCACTAATAGCAAGACATTTACAGACAATATCACAAGAGTAGTGTCCAGGCCAGCTGCGGCCAATTTTCAACCAAGCTATATTTGGTTATCGACCTCCATGGCCCCTCAATCAATTCGACTCTCTGGTTTTCCTCCCATTCAGAATCCTCATGCAAATAGTCAAAACAATTTCAATCGAGGAAATAACTTCAATCAAAACAGAGGAAACAATTTCAACCAAGTTCAGATTTATCGACCTCCGGTCAATCAACCAGTAGCTCATCAAGGACCTGCTCCTCAGACACGCGGTGTCCAAAAACAGATTTTGAAAAGATATGTCACAGCCAATGATGGCAGTGTTGAGAAACATGCAAAACCAAGGTCAAAACCGCAATCCCAAATGGCAAATTGTGACTGACTATTCTTTCAAAATTTCCTTACTGCTAATACAGCTTACTACTTCCGGTTCTGGAACCATCTTCCTGGTAACACAGTTACCAACCCAAAAGGAAGATTAAAAAGGTATCCACTACCCGAATGGTTGTTACCATCCAGACCGAAATCATTATACATGACGCTCGGAGGTGACAAAAGGACCGATGCCTCCTGCTAATAACGGAAGCACCGAAGACGTCCAACCTCCTGTTGTTCAAATTCAGTCTCGTAATCCAAATCCTGAGCCCAATGTTGCTCCTGTGTCTCCTATTGTTGCTCCTGTTGTTACTCCAATTCCTAAAGCATCAATTTCCATTTCCCATCCAAGAAGAAATGAATGAAAGGCGGCAAGGAAAAAGCTAACGACTCAAATCGAGTAAATTCTAATGAAAATCCTTTTAGAGATTTAAGTTTCGAGATAGCTTTACCGATGCCGTGATGCTCATCTGCTAAATTGCATCTGACTTTAAAAACCTTAATTGGAAACCAAGAAAAATTGAGCGAATTGGCAAGAACTCCTTTGAATGAAAACTGTTCAGCGGTCATCCTCAACAAGTTACCAAAGAAACTTGGAGACCCTGGCCGATTCAGATCCATGTGAATTTACGAGGATTACTACATGCAACGCATTGGCCGATCTTGGTGCGCAGCATTATCTCAATGCCTTACTTCTGTAGGGAACAATATCTATCTCTTCCTGAATTGACCCGACTTGCATGACACATAATAAACAAAAGCTGACCGTGTCCGATCACTAAACCGATCGGTATCGCTGAAGATGTCTTTGTAACTGTGGGAAAATTCCAATTTCCAGCTGACTTCATGGTTGTTGATTTTGAACCAGACCCCCGAGTACCTTTAATTCTCGGCGAGTGTTATCTTGAAACATCATAGCTTTGATAGATGTTTATGAAGTGAGATTACCCTTCATTTGGCAAGGAGGCCATCACATTCATATGGACCAAACTTCCAAGATAACACACTATTACAACCATATGACGGTAAACAAAATCGAACGTCATTGATATGGCTTTTGTGATGAGTATTCTCAAAGAGGTCCTAGATTTCAAAACGTGATCACGAGTTGGCAATCCCCACTCCAATATTTTGTGCCTATTGTTTTCATACTGCTATCTCCAGACTCTCACTCCTTTCGGGTACAAAGTGATTTTCTTTATTTGAATAAGCAGATTCGTTTCTTCTTGCTCTAGAAGATGAACAACTTTCATCTGAAGTTGACCAAACCTTAACAGGATCCCGAGGGGGAACATCCGCTTCCTAGAAGCAAATTGACAGTGAACACCACCACCCTCCCTGCTCCAAATCAGAACAATATTTCTGTCTGAAGTAGGAAGAACTCAAACTCCTATGAAGCTAAAAACCGTTGAATCTCCGTGATGAACCTCTCGAGGTTGAACTCAAGTAACTGCACCAGTCTTGAATACGCATTTTTAGAAGGTGACGACAGTTGCCTGTCATAATTGCCTAAAGACTTAAAAGATGAGGACAAGGCAGCTCTACTCAGGTTCACAAAGTCCCCCAAACGAGCCATCGCTTGGAAACTCCTCCGATATAAAGTGTTAACCCAGAATTTTGTACTCACAAAATTCAATGGAAGAGGACTACGAACCATCTGTGCAAAGACAGGAGAAGGCAAAACCCAAAAAACACAACGTTATCAAAAAGGAGGTTGAAAACTCCTTAACGCTATGGGGATAGATTTACCACCAACTCGACAGCCCTTGGGTAAGCCCCGGTACAACTTATGTGAACCGAAAGGAGGCATAACCGTCATCACAAATAATGAGAATGAACTAATTCCTACTCGATTGGTCACGGGATGACGAGTATGTATTGATTACAGAAAGCTTAAGCTTAATGAAGCCACTCGAAAAGACCACTTCCCATTGCCCTTCATGGACCAAATGCTCGAAAGACTAGCAGGAAACCAATACTACTGTTTCCTCGATGGCTTCTCGGGTTATTTTCAGATCCCAATTGACCCAAAAGATCAAGAAAAGACAACCTTTACTTGCCCATACGGAACTTTCGCCTATCGTCGCATGCCTTTTGGGCTATGCAATGCTCCGGGTACATTCCAACGATGTATGATGGCAATCTTCCACGATATGATTGAAAAAACGATGGAAGTATTTATGGATGACTTTTCGGTCTTCGGGGACTCTTTCTCTACGTGCCTAACCCATTTGGAAAAGATGTTGAAGAGGTGTGAAGACACCAATTTGTCTTTAAACTGGGAGAAGAGCCATTTTATGGTAAAGGAAGGCATTGTTCTCGGGCACAAAATTTCTAAGTCAGGAATTGAGGTTGATCGTGCTAAAGTTGAAGTTATAGCCAAGCTCCCTCATCCGACTACTGTGAAAGGTGTCCGTAGTTTCCTTGGGCACGCCGGTTTTTACCGACGATTCATTCAGGACTTCTCAAAAATTGCCCGTCCTATGACTCATTTGCTTGAAAAAGAGACTCCATTTTTCTTCTCTGAAGAGTGTATCGATTCCTTTAATACACTCAAAAGAAAATTGACTGAGGCTCCGATCTTAATTGCTCCCGACTGGGACTTGCCCTTTGAACTGATGTGCGATGCTAGCGACTTCGCAATTGGGGCAGTCCTCGGGCAAAGAAAAAACAAGCATTTTCAACCTATACACTATGCTAGCAAGACTATGAACGAGGCTCAAACTCATTACACTACGACCGAAAAAGAATTACTTGCCGTGGTGTATGCCTTTGAGAAATTCCGTTCATATCTTGTCATGTCCAAAAGCATAGTGTATACTGACCACTCTGCCATCAAGTATCTCTTTGCCAAGAAGGATGCTAAGGCAAGACTCATGCGGTGGATCTTATTGCTCCAAGAATTTGACATTGATGTTCGAGACAAAAAAGGAGCAGAAAATCTTGCTGCAGATCATCTTTCAAGACTGGAAAATCCTCACCAAGATAAGTTCGAGAACAAGGAAATAAATGAAGCATTTCCTCTCGAAACCCTTGGATCTATTGCTCTTAAAGATGATAGTACCCCATGGTTTGCCGATTTTGCAAACAAACTACCATTTGGGGAAAGTAGTTATCAGGGAATACATCCCAGACAAAAAAATAAATTCTTAAGGATGTCAAACATTATTTCTGGATGATCCTTCCTGTTTAAGACTGTGCTGATCCATGATAAACGTTGGTTTGCTGGGCAAGAAGCTTTAGACCATTCTCAAAGCGTGCCACAGTGGACCCCCACTTGGGGACACGATGGTGCCAAGACACATCAAGAAAATCCAGCGATCAGATTCTTTTGCCCAACATCTACAAAGTATTGCCCTTGACTTTGTCCCCTTTGTGACATTGTCACGTCAGGAAAAAATACGCAAACGGGATGAGATCCCATACAAAACTGCTCCACATCCAAGTTTGCCGAAATCTTTGCATCTGGGCATTGATTTTATGGCCATTCCCGTCTCAAGAGCGAACAATTACAATACTCGTGCTGTGTTGACTACTTTTCAAATGGGTTGAAGCAAAGCGCTCCCCACCATGAGACCCTATTTGTTTGCAATTTTTAAAAACTCTCTTTCTCGATTGGTGCCCCCGAGCTATCATAAGTGATCGCCGGAACTCTCCTTATTGCAATGACCCGTTTACAAAGGTCAAGCTTAAAGTATGGAGTCACTCATCGTCGTCTCCCCAACACACCAACGGCGCCGTATCACCCACAAACAAGTGGGCAAGTTGAGGTGTCAAATCGTGGTATAATAAAGCGAAATTCCTTAGAGAACCGTAGAGAAAATCGTGCCTCCTGGTCGGACAAACTAGATGATGCTCTATGGGCCTTCCGCACAGCTTACAAAACACCCATCGGGTGCACTCCGTATAAGCTTGTGTATGGAAAGGCATGTCATCTACCGATCGAGTTAGAGCACAAAGCCTACTAGGCCCTCAAGCATACAAATTTTGATGTTCAAACTGCGGGTGATCACAGGAAAGTTCAACTGAATGAACTAAATGAACTTCGTGATCAAGCCTACGAAAACTCTTTAATCTATAAAGAGAAAACCAAGAGGATCCATGATGCTAAGATTAAAAACCGCGTTTTCAACGTTGGTGATCGTGTTCTCCTCTTCAACTCTAGACTGAAGATTTTCTCGGGCAAATTGAAATCCCGTTGGTCCGGACCATTCACCATTGTTCAAGTATTTCCTTATGGCACCGTCGAGTTATCTCAAAACTCCGGGCCAAATTTCAAAGTGAATGGTCATCGTATAAAACACTATTTTGGAGGGGACATACCAACCGAAGTTGTCCCGGATCTCCAAACCTTCCCTAAGGACAATTGAATTCAGGGAAATGGGTCAAGCGTCGGGACCGAAGTTGTCCCGGATCTCCAAACCTTCCCTAAGGACAATTGAATTCAGGGAAATAGGTCAAGCGTCGGGACCTAAAACAAGCGCTTCGTGGGAGGCACCCCATGCTTATCAGTAGTAGTAATAAATAAGTGTTTTTGTGTGAGGAGGCTTACATTTTCCATTACCCGTGTTTTGTCCATGTTTTGTGTGCTTTGTGTTGTATGTCCAGGATTTCCCGGATTGTGAAGACTCTCGTGCTCGCAGTATCCACAAGAGTTTCACATCCTCAGCTTCATTTTGGGAATCCAGTATCCAAATCTAATCGACTAACGTTTTATCTTTTGGCACACTTCATAAACGGCCTTAGATTTGCGTAGGAACCCCTTTGAAACATCGAGGACGATGTTTAGTTCTAGTATGGGGGGGATCTTCGATTTGATTTTTGCCTGCAGTCGTTGTTATCACGCAATCCCGTTTTTACCACCAAATTTTTGCAAAAATACCAAAAAAATTGAAAAATTTTAAAAATTTTCAAAAATAAAATAAGTGTTTTGTCACAGTTTTGACTTTCCTAATGGGTAGAATGAGAATAATTTTTGACTCGATCGGGCGTGTTGAGCCCTAGCTAGTTCCTCAACTTACCGCTTGTAGGCTAAGCTTTCACGAATTCGATTGCTTCGAATTTTAATAAGGTGAAGAACAAGAAGTGATAGAGTTAAATATAAGTTTATGTGCTGAGCAAGATTCTTCTAAAACTTATATGAGTAACTTGTGGCTTTTTCTCCCATTAGCTTCTAATCCACCTAATCATACGTGCTCAATTCAATTCAACTAAGTCAATCAATGTTTTTAGAAAAAGCTTCAAATTTGTAACTTGATTCTTTAAAGCGAGATTTTTCTGTTCTTAATAATTCGAAAGTTAAAATGCCAAAGAAGCATGAATGAAGTATGAATGCAAAAATGCATGAATATTGAAATTATGCCAATGAAGCATACATTTGATTATATGGAACAAGTAAAAGATGTGTCGTGATATCCCACTCCGCTAACCACGAGGTGGGGGTTCAAACTAAGACATCTTTACTTCTAGGGATTTGGTGTGTTGTGATATCTCACCAGGAAGCGAGGTCTAGGTGAGGGTTCAAACTAAGACACTTATCCTTAGCCATATTAGGAAGAAGGTGTTGACCTATCCTTAGCCATATTAGGAAGAAGGTGTTGATGTGATTTCCCTCTACGCTAGCAACGGGGTGGGTTTTCAAACTAAGAACACCGGTCGTTGGTTGTGATATCCTACTAGGGAGCGAGGCCTAGGTAGGTGTTCAAACTAAGCAACGCATTCCTAGCTGTAAGAACTTATGATTATGATGATAAAGATGTTGCAAAAAGTTCTACAGTTAAAATTTCGCTCTTTAAAATCAAGTTACAAGGTCCTAATAAGTTGTTGCTTTGAGTCGTGATTCATCTTGAATTACGACTATGGAAATAAGTTGACCTATGGTTGAGTTGAATTGAGTGCACACATTTAAATCATATATCCATTTTGGGAGCTAAAAGTTCACAAGTCATAAGTATGAGTGCTTAAACATTTAGACTTATATTGACAAATGATCTTGTTTAATTGCTTGGTTTGGATCTAGTGAAAAATCGGGGACGATGAATTTATCCGTCAGGACATCCGTAGATTATTCTATGGGCGTTTCTCATTCTATGATCCCAATGCGGATATAATAAAGGAAGTCAAACAGGAAGTCGAGAAAAGAAAAAGGAAAATCTAAAAATATTAGGGAAAGTTAGTGTATAAATAAAAAGTGGTGAAAACGGGACTTGTCGAAGCTTTTGATTCTTTAGTTTCCCTTGACGAACACTTAGCTACTTGATTGTAGTTTTACGTACCTATAAAATATATAATAAAAATACTACTTAGGTAAATTCCAACTATTCACCTTTAACTAAGGTAAAAAGTTTAAAACTTACAAAAATAATATATAAAATATATAATATACGTATGTTTCACCGGGTAAATATGATCACCCGGGTCGTTTCCCCAATGACTAGTGAAATTGAAACCACGTTTAACCAAGAGAAAAGGACGAAAAAACAAAGCCCAAAACGGACAAAACACGCGCAGCGGATTGGAAGAAAGGATGTGAATGACAAAGCAAATCAAAGCCGAAGTCAATCAAGTCAAAAAAGTCAACAGAAAGTCAACTGGTCAAAACCCAAATCAAACCCCGGGGCAAAGTCAAAGAAAAATATAAGTTTAGGAAGGTGAAATTGCCAAACCCTAAACTTATAAAATAAGAAGAAAAGAGGAAAGAAAGAGATAGGGTTAATTTTGCAATTTAGCTCAAATAGTAACAAGTTTTTAAAAGGGGGGGGGGGGCAAAACTGCCTACCCCCCTAATTGTAATACACAAGGACGAGCTTATGGAAACTACTTTATATAAACTCTTGGGGACTTGTTTTGCCAATGTCCCAAAGTTATATAAACACAAGGGACAATGTGTGCTAGATGACCAATTCGACTTAGAGGGACCATTTTTGCCAAAGAGTGAAACTGTCACTCTGTTACAGCCCACAACCTCTTTTCCCGCGTGTTTTTTCCCTCTCAAACACACTCACGGGTGTTTACACCCGTTTTTACCACAAGGATCTTCACATCATCCATGATATACATCTACCCCCTCCTCTACTACCTTTCCCAGCCACAAAGTTGCCACTCTTGCAAACACACCCCCCATGACCAAATTCGACGACTTGGATTGATTTTAAGATTGAAGGGCAAGATAAGGCTAGAACACTCTCACAAAACAATCTACACAGTGTCTTGTGTGTCTCCAAACAAGCACAGCAAAGAGAAAGAAGAAAAAAGACCTAGCTTTAGTTTTCGGCTATAAATAGCCTTGTAAGCCATTATGGCAAACATTCCAAGTTGTATTCAAGTTTTATTAAGTTTTAATTCAGTTTTTATTGTAGTTTAAAGTGTTTTTATGTTAATGTCTTTTATGCAATTGAAATTTTCAGTTTTAATGAAAATTTAAGTCGTTTTTACTCAATAAGCTCTTAATAAGCTCATTAGAGCTTATTCTTGCCAATAAGCTCTAATTCAGTCAAAACTTGTTTATAAGCCCTTCATACTCTTTTAAATGGATTTCAGTTCATAAATGTCCTTTTGAAGTGCATTTTGGAAGCTTTTTAAGTAATAAGCTCCCAAGAGCTTATTGAGCTTTTGAGTCAGGTTTAGAGGCTTTGGGAGCCATTAGGAAGGGTTTTAGGCACACATTAATTAGAAAGTGTGGCCTTGTTCTGAGACAATCAAAATCAGGGTCTCCATTTTCTAAATTTCCATTCTTAGCTTAATTTCACGCTCGACTCACGCTCTCGCGCACACTCGCGTTATTGTTTCCATTTGTTAAACTATAAGTTTATGGCTTATTAGTTAGTGTTTATAAGTCTTTAGTGCATGAATTGTGTGTTATATAGTTCATTCTTCAAATTCTGTCATAAATAGGGTAAACTAAGCTAGTCGAGAAAATAGCTTATTTTCCTTAATAAGCCTCAGTATTTTTAGTTTTAAAAAGCTTAAATAGCGCTCTAAAAATAAGTCCAGAAGTAGATTAAACGGTTTATATAACGTTTTAGCTCTAAATGGATCTTTAAACATTTGGTATGCTTTATATTGAATAAAGGCCGTGTAAGGCACAAGACCTCTTCTCGGGTCAACATGGGTTCTGTTACTTGCGTCCAAATCAAGTCAAAGTTTTTAAGTCATTTTCAAGCTAGTTGTTAAACATTTTTAGTTGGAAAATTGTTTTCCAAGGTTTTCTAAAACTTTTTCAAAAACACCCAGTGAGTATTCATAGTAACCACAAGTGCTTATTTGACTAAAGCATTGAGTATAGTGTTCTAAGCATTAACACGGTCCGCTTTTTAAGTCCTTCCTCACAAAGCGCTGTTCCCAAGAGCTTTGTTTTTTGACTATTCTAAGTCAAATTACCAAGCTTTTCTTTTGTACCGTTTGTAAAAAACAAACCAAACTCCCATTTACAAACACACAACAAACTCAATACAAAAACATTACAAACATCACACAAATTATCCCATCCCAAATTACAGCACACACACATAAATCTCAACAATTTCAATATCTCCAACAAATCCCTCAAACACAAAATAGAAACACATCCAATTATCAAATCCAAACATATCCTTTATCACAAGTTTTACAAACTTAACAATAACACCTCCATTCACGCACATACCATCCCAATTAATTTTCTTAATTTAAGATTCCCAACAACGTCTTCTTCAAATAGCCCACAATGTCTTCATCCCAAGAAGAGTTATATGGTTTGAAATAAATAAAGCCCAAATCAACCCTTGACAGTATTACGCTCCCCCCTCGGATAATTACCCTGGATTGCTTAAAATTCATGTTGGCTTTAACCTTTATTCCTAGTTACCGCTTTTCCTGTCCTTTTCGATATTCTAAGTCTACACAAAGCTCCTTAGCATAGTTAGTTTAACTACTCCCCCCTAGCTTTTAGACCTAAGTCAAAACAGACCCCCTAACATTTCGCAGCTTTAAAGCTTTATAAGTTACGCCTCCCCTCCGTAACCTTTAGGCTTATTTTATTAGCTTCTTCTCCTTTGACCAAAGCTCAAAACAGTGTCCCTTTGTTAAAGTGTTAATTATAAGATGTTTCGCACGCGCGTCTCACACGGGATCGGTTGTATTCGCTCGTCGCGAGCCTCAAACATCACCTTTTCTTCCAATAAGCTAGAAAAAATAAGCCTAACCAGTCACCCTCTTTAAGCGCGCTCTGGTATTGTACCACTCTTGCTAGTGCGGGCCCGTTCTAACTTCTCTCCCTAAGTGTGTCGTGTAATTTTATAAAGTTAGCTCGCCTATATATATAGAGAGAGTTTAGGATTCATTACAAGCGCGCACGCATCACTAGAGTTTTAAAAAAAAATAAAGAGGGAAGATATTGGGTCCGGAGTGAGACGACTCGACCCCAAGGGACGAGCAATAACATCCTTTTCCCACACCACTTAACCACTGCCAGGCCTTGGGTCTTTTTCGTTAAAGACTCAGGCAATTATATTTTAGGGTGTTTTGGGGTCCTTTTAAGCTAATAAGTGTCCAAGCTTTTTTTTTGGGCTTTATTTGATAAG
Source organism: Tanacetum coccineum (assembly GCA_026074375.1). Lineage (NCBI taxonomy): Eukaryota > Viridiplantae > Streptophyta > Magnoliopsida > Asterales > Asteraceae > Tanacetum > Tanacetum coccineum. The sequence continues at coordinate 62,301 of BQNB010007653.1, read as the reverse complement.
CTGTGTGGTGTTTGGTATTTTTCGTAGGACCTTTATAGTGTAAAGTATTTTTAGAAAAAATTTCAGAATTTTTTGTAAACGTTTAATATTTTTTATAATTTAATTTAGTTAAAAGTTTGTTTAATTCATAAAAAATACAAAAATTATCAAAAAAATATTTTGCTTTTTTAGAAAATTTTCTTTTGTCATCTAGTTTGTAGGAAAATTATAAAATTTTTCGTAGGGTCATTTTTATAACTTTCCATCTTTTAAAGAACGGGTACGGGTTAGGTTTTTATGTGACTCGTTTTGGGGTCAATACGAAAACTCGTTTTCGGTCTAGTCTTTTCATCCTTCGTAATTTGACCCGATAGAGTGTAGAGTAGTTTAGAAGATGAATAATTTTCCGTAGGGTTATTTTTAAAGTATTTAGGTTTTCCCACCTTTTGTAGGATTGGGAGTTTCGTTTTCTAGTTTTAATTTCGTAATTGCTAGGTTTTTATTAAACGTTTCTAGTCCGGTTATATTATCTATTTAAATTTTTCAATTCCCAAAAAATTCTTCTTCAAACTCAAATCTTTCGATCGTATCGAATTTACATTTCAGCCTCGTTGGGGATTTACGACCGGAAAGCTCTATACTACTTCTCGGTATCATTGATTGTTGGTTTTTACACTTCTTTATATATTTTATATTTTATTATATATTATATATATTTACGGTGTGAATCCGGCACGATCATGTACATACATACATATCCGGTTATAGATGAGAAAAACAAAGAAATATAAAGCTTAAAGACAACATCCCATGATTTCATGAGATGTTCTTATGTTCTAGGAACATAAGACTCATATATTTTCCAAGTATTTGACCACCTTTTTCCTTAAGACCCTCAACATGTTGTTAGACCATTCCATGAGCTCTTTGACTAGTCATTTAATTTTTAAGGACTTCACTAGTGTAAAACACATAGATAACATTTTACTTGGTGAAAATCAAACAAAAACCCTCCTTTTTCCTCCTCCTATGCCACGGCTACAAACACCCCTTTAAGATAATCCATACAAAATTTTCTTCAACATATTCAAGTAATCACACATCATTCCTAAGATATACTAAGGTATTTGCAAGCCTTGGTTAACCATTTATAACGGTTGAAAACAAGAGAAAGTGAAATTTGGCGTTCTTGGAAAAATTAAGGGTTCAAATCTTGCAAGCTTGGTTTAAAAATTTAAACAAGGGTTTAGATTATATTTCTCATCCATCATTTTCACCCAAGGTTATCTAAAGCCACTTATCTTTTCATTTCATGAGTTTATATGTATATGATGTTCTATGGAGTAAAATCACCACTTAGGATATGTTTAACTTGTTAAAATGGATTTTCTTGTAAACATGATTTTATGAACTTGTACACATGTTATATGGATGGTATATGGGTTATAAAAGGTTGTAAGACTTGTACACTTCTTTGGTTTTTGTGTAAAATGATTATGTATAACTAGTGATTAAAGTGTACTTAAGAAAAGTTATGGTTTGTAAGTGTGGTTATGGACTTGTTAACTTGGCTCATGCGCGGAACAATACATGGTAATGGACTTTATATATTTTGTAATTACATATATTTATATGGTATAAAAGACTTTGTGGTGATTTTTAAGTTGAACGGTTTATAATCAAGTAAAATATGGATTTAAGAAAGACATGTAAACTTTTTGTTTGGATTCGACATACCACCTGGTCATTTTATGTTTTTATAAGATAGTACGTCTCATGACGATTCCAAAAAGATAAGAAACTCAAAAAACAGATTAATAACGAAAAAAGATACGCAAGTTTAGAGTTTACCGTTAATTAAATGCTGTTATAAATAAACCTTTATAAAAGCAAGTTGTTAAAAATTTCTAAAACAGAAAGTTTAGTATTTTTCCAGATTACTACATAATTGTTAGGATTTCCAAAATGATAAGAAACCTAATTTTCAATCAATAACGAAGAAGGTTACGAATTACGCCGAGTTTCACGATAATTATTCGGACCCATGTCCACGGCCGCACACTCCCATCGCTCAAATCGTCCCAATGTCACACAAGATCCCCCTCTCACCCCACCGGTGACCCCCCCCACTCTAAGTTCCTGAACGTCCTGAGTCGTCGGTAAAGCTTTTGCTTTTCCTTTTCTCTCTCGAGGGTGAAACCCGGATTTGGCTAGAAAAAGAAACCTCCTCGATCGATCTCAACATGGGATGATCTATGTTTCAAAAACACAAAATCTTCAAATGATATCACGGAGGATTTTCAACAAGGTTTATGAAACTTGTCCGAGGCATGGGACGATTTAATGGATCTTCTTCGAGGATGCCAATCATGGATTTTCGAGTTGCATCAACTCGATACTTTCTATTATGCTTTGAACTCTAATGATCCAAGATTCATTAATTCCGCCGCGGGTGGTAACTTTTGGATTAAAATGCCTCGTGGTATTGACTTATAGAATCATTGAAACCAATACAAAGTTCGTTAATTCACGTAACAGACCAGCGTTGTTGTTAAAAGTGGAGTTCGAGCTCTTCTACCCCGGTATTTCTCCTGATGTGCATGAAACTAAAAGATATGGTAAAAGCTTTACTCTCGAAAAGAAAACCACAACAAAAAAACCCAAAGCTCTCACTCCGTCGAAAACGGTTGAGGAAGTTGTGTTCTTGTGGTGGTGCTCATTCTTACCGAAATTGTCCCGCCATCGATGGCAACGTTTATCGTGACAATATTCAAGAGTATGTTTCCCAAGCCGCCGCAGCTAATTTCAATCAAGGAAATACCGTTTACCGAACCCCGATTGCTAATCAAATTTGACCTCCCGGTTTTCCTCCCGTTCAACAAAACCAAGGAAATAACCAAAACCGTTACAACCAAAACTAGGGGAATAATTACAACCAAGGCCAAATTTATCGACCCCCGATTAATCAACCCCCGGTTCACCAAGCTCCACCTTACCAAGCTCTGACTCCGCAAACACAAAGTGTGTCGAAGGATGATTTTCAAAACTACGTCAAAGCTAATGATGCAGTTATGAGAAATATGCAAAATCAAAATCAAAACTTGCAAAATCAAATGACCAATTTAATGGACATGCTTTCCAAATTTGTGAATTCTAATACCGCTTCTACTTCGGGCTCGGGTTCACTCCCTAGTAATACCATTACTACCCTGAAGGTAGACTTGAAGGGTATTACCACCCGAAGCGGTGTTGCTTATCAAGGACCCACGATTCCTACTACTACTTCTTCTCCTGCTATAGTAGTGGAACGTGAAACCGAGGTGACAAAGGACACGGTGATTCCTACTAATAACGGAAGTACCAAAGACGTCCAACCTCCGGTTGTCCAAGTTCAACCTCAAGTACCAAATTCTGAGCCCGTTAGTGCTCCGATGCCTAACCTGAAACCGTCAATTCTGTATCCTTCGAGACGTAATGATGAAAGGCGCCGTGAAAAAGCTAACGACCAAATTGAGAAATTCTAC
>BQNB010007653.1:0-57505 GCA_026074375.1 Tanacetum coccineum | reverse complement strand
TTATAGTCAACTATGAGTACTTTAGTTGCTTATGAGCAACTCTTTTTTTAATATAAATTTCGATGTTTCAGCTGGTGCTTGTGAACCGGTTTTAAAACTTATGGTAGCACAATCAATGGTGGCGAGGTGAGTGGGGCCTCTTATAAGCTCTTCAATAAAGTGACACACTAAATTGGTTTGTAAATGCAAAATTATACAGAACATTGTAGTTTAGTATAATGAGTAACTTTACATACTGCCATCGTGATAATTTTCAGGTTAGATGCGCAAGTAGGCCAAGCATTAAAGGTGTCAATAGTGACACATTTGTAAATGCAAAATTATACAGAACATTGTAGTTAAGTATAATGAGTAACTTTACATACTGCCATCGTGATAATTTTCACGTTAGGTGCGCAAGTACGCCAAGCATTACAGTGAAGAGGGAACGAAAGTGGTAGTATCTGACCATGTTGAAGAAGACAACCCAGACTTCATTCTCTGTACATGCGCCTATGATAAACTTGCTCTTCTAGGGTTCGCTGAAGTATAATTATATTAGAGTGGTTTATGTATGATACAAGATGATTCCTTGCCAGTGTCATGTTAGAAGTTCATGAACATAGCAGGTTCCGTAAGCACCTTTCGCCAAGGTGCAAGTGAAATTACAAATTATGACGGGTAAAGATTAAAATTCCAGTTACAAGTTTAAATATACTTATAAAATCTATTTTTAGAATACATGTAAATTTATCTCAGCCCAGTTATTAACTATTTAAATTTGCACGCACATTTCCATTTGTTTTTCAGTTCTTAGAGAATTATTTTTTTTGGGGACAATCTTTTTGTCAATGTCGTAGCTTTGATTCAATACCATGCATTGCTGACAATAGATTAAAATAAGATTCACAATCAAAACATAAAAAGTAGTACTAATGAACATTTCATACCACGGTTGCAACATATCTATGGAATTGTTGTTAACTAAGTATGATTTTCCCAGTTAGTTTTATAATATTAAGTGTATAATCGACACTTTTCTTTACCGACCATATAAATTTGGGGTATTTTTTAACCCAACTTGAAGAACATGCCCAAGAAACAAAACATATGTGAATTTTATTAATTACGAATTAAATTATTAAAAAAAACTTATGTGAATCCCATGCGTGCACGGGCCTTATAACTAGTAAGTTCATTATGACATAATGAACTTATATAAGCCGAAAAGTTTTAAAATATGCTACAAAAAGTGAGCTTCATAAAACATAAGCCCAGAACCAAATAAGACGGAAGCTGGCTATATAAGCCAAACAGAACACCCGTATCAAACAAACAATCTAAAACAAAACAATATAATTGAAGGGGAGAAATAAAAAGCTAGCAAGCTTCCAACAAGCAACTATGAAACCTGCTGCTGATAATAAAAGGAACTAATTGTCATAAACCATATTCCATAACATTTGGTTGCCTGTCCCTACATAGGATGTTAATCATTTAGTAACTACGTATCAGTTCAGACAAAAACTAGCCTGGGAGCCTTAGAGACAGGAGGACACTGAATACATTCCATCTATTCACTAACAAACGCCATTTGAGCCCAGCAGTAAAACAGTGACTTGTGGCATTCAATTGGCTTGTGAATGAGCTTTACCTTTAGTGGTAGTAACACGTTTCCTCTTCTTGTCAACCTCTCCCACTGGATCCAACTCGTTTTCTAGTGAATAAGCTTTTCGTTTAGCAGCAGCACTGCATGCAACAAGTAGGGGAATAATAAATATGACCCATATATGTTCTTGTGGTTAAAATAAATATGAGTGGTATGATTTAGCCATCCTACGTCTCACAATACTGAATTTGTAACCAAATTTGACATACACTAAATAATTAGGAGTAAATAAACTCAATCAGATAATATGCAAGTGTTCAAGGTCAACCAGAATCACACGTTACCTAGTTTTCACGTCGACTGGTGTTCCAAAAACAAACACTTGAAGGGAGGTTTCAATACAACTTTGAATCATATTATCGACATCCTTGTCGTCCTCTAAAGCTGCATAAGTGCGTCCTTGAAATGGCACTCGATATTGGAGAGTAACGGTTTCATGGTCGAGAGAAAATAATTTTGCCACAAGTAATTTTAAGTTGGTCAATGTGGTCCCTTGATATATGACTAGCTCCTCAAACCTTGTGGTTCCACATGGCCTGACGTAAAGGGTGAAACTTGAACTTACCACCAAATTGCGCATTTGGTCGGATGCCTACAGAAACAAACACCATCAGTCAATTAAAACGCAACAAGCTAAGTCATCGATGCTGCAACTAGATACAAAGCTTAAAGGTTCAACAATAGTTTTTACCCAATGTAACCAGATGTGATAAACAGAAAAAAGGGAATCCAGTACGGGATTTAAAGCGGGATTTAAAGCTGGAGCAAAGTTAGTGTTTTGGGGTTAACATTGGAGATGGTACCTTGTCGACGATATGGGTACTGTTGCTAGTATTGATAATAGACTCATCGTTATCATGTCCCGTGTTCCTGCAGTTAATACCACTCACAATTTTCAACCCATTTATTCCATAGCAATGGATTAACTATGTTTCATCTCCATCTAGCTATCAAGTTAAACACTATTCATACAACAAATTTGAAAGAAAGAAAAAAAAGGATAGTTTAATTTTACCTGATGAAGGGTGTTCCGCCATTAACAAACAGTTTTGCAGCGAATTGACCAGAATCCATCAATTTGTAGAGATCCTTGTCGTTTTCTAAAGGATGATATTTCAATCCTGTCCCTGTGAATCCATACTCGAAAGAAAGTGTTTCATGGTTAAGAGAAAAACTTGTAGCCACAAGTAATTTGAATTCGGTGAACGTGATTCCGTATTTTACATGAAGGGCCCCACAATGTCCTCCACAATAAACTTTGATGTCATTTAGTGTTATCGACTTACCACCAATATAGCAGATTAATAAAATACGTGCCATTGGTTGGTACCCTAGAAGGAAAAACCAACACCAACACTCAATTCAAATTCAAAAAGGCAAGCAACTTTATGTATAATCAATTATTCTTGAAGGTTGATAAAAAAATAAAAATCCGTTAAAAAGGTCTACAGATACATATTCCTTTAACCAACAAATAACAAAATCAAAGTGATATAGTTACTAAAATCAAAAAACTAATCAAAGCAAAATACAATTAGAAAAACTCACTTATCAGATTGTTGCGACTGCTCCTCTTTATAAGTATTGTATTGTGGGTTTTTGGGCTTAATCGGGCCCCTTTTACCATGCGCGTCACACTTTTTTACTCTTATTATCCACTTTTTTAGTCTTATAATTATAGTTTATGTTTTCTTTTCCAAAAATGAATAGAGAATTTATATTTAGTTTATCATACCATTCTTACTTGATTTATCATTACAAACTTTAAAAAAGTTGTACATTAATTGGTTAGGGGTAAAACTGTTTTTATGCAAAAAGTAAGAGTTAGAAACTGTAATAGTGATGTTTTTCTTAATCTGTGTGTTTTTTGTCGGTGGAGTATAATTATAAGATTCGGAATCTGAATGAATTCGAATTTGTAAAAACTAACGTGTATTTGGTTTAAAGAAAATAAAATGAGAAAAAACTAATTTTACTAGAATACTTCAAAATTTATTTTTGTTTAAAATAATAAATTGAATAGTACTTATTATAGTATATCTTTTATAAAATGTAATATTATATAAACAAGTTATTGAACCCGCGCTTCGCTGCGGCGGGTTTTGTCTACGTTTAAGGTCACAATTTTTTTCCTAGTAATGCTCGCAAATTTTTTTCTAGTAACGCGGAATGAATTTAGAGGGTTGATGTTGGTACTTTGTGTTTCTTCTATGTATATTGTTTGTACATTTTAATTTGTTTCAATTTGTTTTAGGGGATTGATGTTGGTACTTTGTAGAATATCTTAACACATGTATGATAGGATTCACTTAAAGTATTAAAAAAAAAAAGAGGTGGTTGGATGAACACTTATAGAGAGAGAGAGAGAGTAAAAAGGAAATATTAGATTAGTGTAATGTGAGAAATGAACAACCAACACCCTCTCCATGTGTGAAGAGGGTTTATATATGACTTACAATGGTCGGCCGTGGACCCTTAGTGGGCTTATCCATGGGCCTTTGGCCCGGTTAGCTTTCTAACTTAACTTTACAACTTACTACGAGCTGCGACTAACTATATTTGTAGTGACCGACACTTTTTTGTATTTCTAACAATATCCCTCTAAGGGAGGTCACTCCAATTTACAAAAATTTAATCATAGCATACTATGCTTTCACTTCGGTCTTGAGCTCATAGTCTTTAACTTCAATCATTAACTTGTGATTTGATGTAGTGATCATAGGCTTTAGGTCTTGAGCTTGTTCCTTATCTTATCTTGAATGTGAGAATGTGATCTTGAACACCTTGAGATCATCAACCAAGCATAATCTCTTTTCGCCATCTTGTAAACTTTGCAATCTTGTAAACTCGTGACTTTTGGACCGACATGCTCATACCTTTTTGATTTGATAATTTTGAAAAGCTTTAATAATGCATCTTTCTTGAATTTCTTTAACTTTAACACTTTGTCGCTTGAAGAAGGACGTACGGTATCAGAGTAGCGGAAATCTTGAAACATGTACTTGAGCTTTCATGATGTCTTTATATTTGTCGGTTGGGTATGAGCATGTGGGTATGAATCTTGTGAGTCAGCTGGAATCAGGTACCTTCACCTCCATCTTTAAATATCCTGCATTAAAACAGTTAGCAATAAAGCAGGGGGACGAATATGGCTTTGTCATTCACCCGTGGTTGGTTGGAGTAACCTTTGAATCCGTGAGGATTGACTTGTGTGATCAGGTAGATTCAATTTAAGAAGAATCTCATTGACAGGATTTCCAGCTGAAGTATCGAATCTTTCTAACACATATGTATCAGATTCATCAAACTCAGCATGTTCTCATTATCAAAACGTCTCAAAGCACACAACACGATAAGAGTGAACCAGCGAGTTACTATATCACCGATTGAATTAAAAAATTGATTTGAAAATCAATCGACGTGTCATTTGTTAAAGTGGTTTTGTGACACATCGAGAGTGTTAATCATTTCAAAATTCATTATCAATTGTCAATTCATAACCTAGAACAAGTTTGATTCTTATAGAATCGCACCATCGTTTCTTTCTAGTTGTCACAAGTTTGATTCATATAGAATCGCACAAGTCACCTACTATGAGCTTGTTTGATGTTGGCTCAAGCAGGATTTCCATCTTTATTGTGATTGAAATCACTCGGATGTTCTGTCAAAATCACAAGGATAATGCGTAGGACTCTTAATATGTTAACTTGTTATTCACATTGTGTGACTTAGCAAGCATGATTTGACAAGTGTCCTAATGAGATTTATTAATGATCTCTTTTGGCTCTAGACTCAATAGTGCACTTTATTTTTAATGATCGGAGGCTGGAGTCGACTGCCACCTTTTCAATATCAACCAACTCGGAGTGAGAAAATCGATAGAAATACGTGTAATCTCCGTGAGAAATGAAACAAGAGTCTATTGAGAGACCTTAAGTGGCTAGGAGGGGTCATGTAAAGCTTCACTGGGTCCATGACTATCTTCAATGTTAGACAACACCTTACTGTTTTCGACAGATTATGTATTGACCCGGTTTCTGCCTAAGTGTATAGAGGGCTTCTTTCTTTTCACCCTTTATCCTTACATTTATTTTTCATTCTTCAACCCATTCAATGCTTACCAAGACTTCATAACTAACACCTTGTTGGGTTTGTTCCAGTGTTAGCTCCATCTTAGTCGGCATTATTCCCGATTCTCACATTTTCTCCTTTTGTATCATACCTAAGGACTTCTACACTAACTAGTGGATATCCCTGGGTAGACCCTCCGGTTCTGGTTGGATCATGGGATTTGAATACCTATGCCTAACCACCTTATGACTCCATAAATTTAAGTACACGGTCGGTCTTTTAGGGTATTCCATCACAATCAAAACCAAACTCATTGAAAAGTTCAATCAAAGTGTTTGATATAAATATCAAAAGATTTACACTTTGAGAATTTTCATCGTCACTAAAAGCTCCCCCTTAACATGTGCACAGTAATCGTAGTACATGTTAAGTGTTGGAGTGCATTGAGTCTATTTTATATGATCACATGACAATACAATTAAGATTCAGTTCAGTTTAATCACATTTTCTCCCCTTATCCAAAATGTTAATCCCTTGATATTTTGGATATCAATTGATTAAACTTTCGGGGACAAAATGTTACATAATCACTATAAGGAACATTTTAATGCTCCTCCTCAAGTTTTGAGGGAATATAAGACTGTGGTGAGTATAATAATTTGAAAATTTTTGAATTTACTAGGAAATTCTTAAATTTTTTTATACTCGAGCACACCTTATTGTTACCATAAGTCTACACTACTTATTTACAAATTCACAAGTTTATAATATACGAAATAACCTTTGAGATATGAACACAATATGGCAAAGTCATATTGTTCTTTGCAGCAGTCTGAGGTCAGTTCCGTAGAGTCTACCAACGATTTTCTCCAAGCTCCTCATCATCCTCCTTTCTTTTAGCAGCTTATTGATGTCCTTGATCATGAAATGAGCTCTTTTCTTTTCCAATGTGCTCCATCTTCTTTTCGGCAAGTACGTCATGTCAATATTCTTGGTAATGTCTTCGAGCGAAGAAAAAGTCTAGTTAACGTGCCATCACAGAACTTGTACAGTTCGTCGAAGCGCATCAGCATGTTCCTCCCGATGTCGTTGACATAGATGAATCCTTGAGGGTCTTTGTATGGAGTATACGTGTGCCTTTTTCTGAGATCAAGTCTTATAGTATCAGGCTTGGTGACGTTGATCTTCTTTTGATAACTTTCAACTCCAAGTTGAAGATCTTCGACTCGCTTTTGGATAACCAGACTTCTGGTGAACATCCTTAGTGCTATTGAGAAGTCAGCAATGTCATCCCCTGACAGATTTGTGAGCCGATTCTGAACCACAAGAATTAACGTATCCTCGATATCATTGATCCGAAGTCGCGGAAAGTCACCTTCCTTGAATCTGTATAGTTTGTTATCAGCTTGTCTCACTATAATTTCTTCTAAGTACCCGTATCCATGTTTCCTCATTACCGAGACATGAGTGACTGACAGAATACGCTTTGTCGAATACACATCTCCTCTTGATTGCATGCCTCGTGTAAAAGCATAGAAGGACTTACGTTGTTCTCTCCAATGTGAAATACCCCATAACGCATACTTATCATAAGCAACCTTAACAGGACTCCATATGTTTGGAACCATGTCTTCAATGCCTGGTAGATCATATTTTGCGGCCTTTGTCTTTGTAGTAGACGTCGTGTATGTCATAGTCGAGATACCTCCTTGAAGATACTTGAGATCATTGTTGATAAAGAATTCGAATGGTACTCTTTGATGTTTTCCACGCGTGATCAAAGGAAGGGGTTTGGAAAGATCAAATGGATAGTCATCGCCTTCTAGATTTTCCCAATCAACGATTTATAAGAAGGATTGGAAACTGCTAGATTCATCAACCATGTTTGAGTTGGACCTTCCTTAGTCGTCTTACCAACATTCCAGTCTAGGTCAGTGTGTTCTTGAGTTGGTGTAGGTTTCTTAAACCAATCACTTCTAGAGGCAGTCTCTTTCTTTGGTTCATCTTCATTATCACCCATGTTCCCTTCTTGATCATGTGGCATGTCAAAATTTGTAACCTCAAACACTGGTTCCTCTGATTGAACAGACTTTCCAGAAGATCTTGGTTCAGACTGGGTGCCTTTGGAAGAGCCAGATGTAGAATCTTTATTTTTGGGATCAGTGGTTGGTTTTGAATCTTTGCTTGTCTTTTTCCTCTTTAACCATCGGTCTGATCCAGCAGAAGGTTCTTCATCTTTGTCCTTGTCTTTTCGGCCACACTTCAATGTATACACATCATAAGAATAGAAGAAATCTTGGTCGAGAGTGTAGGATTTTTTTAATCCATCATAGCATTCTTGGTGTTAGGGAGCTGATCGCATCCGAACTACACGTATAAAAATATATATAATATATATAAATACGTAATAATAAGGATAGGCCAATAATAGTATAGTGAGTATTTTCCGTCGGGTTCTAGAAAATCGCTTTTAACCAAAGCAATTATCAAAAAACCTCCCGGGTCGTTTCCTCGGCGAGAAGTGAATGGAAGTTCAAGAGAATGTTGGGAATCGAGCTTGATTATCACTTAAGTTTTTGGGATTGGTTTTCTAAATTTACTAAAAGAGAAAGCATGTAAAAGGGAAATTAAACTTTTGGATTTAAACTATTTTTAAACTAATATTAATTTTAAGATTAAAAATTACGAGATTATACTAAAATTGATCTAAGAGATATAAATGACTAAAATGCTTACTAAGTGACGTGAAATGTTCATTAAGTGCGGGTTTAAGGTTTAACGAATTAAAATCCTTCGAAATTAAATTAAATGAAATTAAATGACAAGTAAAGTAAAGTAAAGTAAAGTAAAGTAAGTAATGACAAGTATTAAATAATGACGGTATTTAATTGGAAAATTCTAATGACTATTATTTTTTTTAACCCTTTTAAAACCGCACCTTATATTCCAATCCTAATCACCTTAGCAAGCAATATTGAACTACTCACTTAATCATAACAAATAAACTCAGCAACAATCATAAGAATCAAACTTAATACTTTTAAGCTTAATAATTTCTAAACTACTAGAATTAAAAAGGGAAAGAGGAAAAAACCGAATGATGAACCAAAATGACATAAAACCACCCGATCTTACAAACTTAATAAACAAATTGTTTATCACGTTTAAGCTTTTACTTTACTAATTAGCAATAAGGTTGTCAAAATTATCTACTAATTATTTTCTTAATAACTATAATGTTCACTAAACTTATATATTATCAACTTTATTAGACCTTAAGCTCCGGCCTTAGATGTAGAAGGATGGATATGAATAAGACATGAAAAATTAGAAAAAAATAAGCTAATAAAAAAGATAGAACTTTAGATCTAAATCCGCGAAACTAGGTGTTCAATCTAGTGAACGCGGATCGGGTAAATTTAAGGATTAGATCTAAAAACTTAAGCTTAGGAAAAAATAAGGCACTCGAAAATAGCTAAATAAGCTCACTCGAAAAAAGCTCCTAAATCAAAAACAAATATAAAGAAGCTAGTCTAATATAAGCTATTGAAGAAACTTATTAGAATAAAAGCTTAAGAGATGAGATCCAAAAATAAGCTATAAGCATGAGCTTATTTTAGGAAATAAGCAAAAGAAAATGAGTAGAAAATAAGCATAAGAAATAAGCAAATAAAAACATTAATAAAACCAACCTTAAATATCTTCATTAATAAGCTCAAAAATCTTTATTACAATAAGCAAGTAATAAGCTTAAAAGCTTTTACAATAAGCCCAAAATAAACTAATTATTCTACTCCTAACACTACAACTAAAAATAAACTAAAAAAATACACACACTAAAATCTCTACTAAAAATCTAACACTCCTCTCAGCTGCTGCGTGCCTTGTATTTATAGCCAAAGTAGGTGAGGGTATTTTCGTCATTTCAGGTACCCAACCAATGATATTGCTGGATCTAGGGGTAATTTGGTCATTTTGCACTCCACCAACCGCCTCATTATTGCACACGCCTGACGCTACAGTACCTCGTACTGACACACGCCAGTGCCACGTGTCACCTTCTTATTGGTCCAGCCGCCACCTGCTACAGTACCTCGTACTGACGTGTCTGCCACCTAGTACTGCTACAGTACCTCGTACTGACGCTACAGTACCTCGTACCTGCCACCTGCACAGTCTGACACCAATCATTAGAAGCGCCACGTGTCACCACCTAAGTGGTGCCACGTGGCATTTTCACTGTTCACCCCCGCCGGTCAACCGCCGCCGGACCACCGGTCAACGGTGGTCAACGACGGTGGTCAACGGTGGTCAACGACGGTCAACACCGCCGGACCACCGGTCAACGGCGGCGGTCAACGACGGTCAACGGTGGCGGACCACCGTTGACCACCGCCGGACCACCGGTCAACCACCGGTCAACGGTGGTCGACGGTGAGTCAACCGCCGGGTCGGACCGGGTATTGGGCCGGGTCGAGTCGGGTCTGGGCCGGGTCGAGTCGGGAGTTGGGCCGGGTCTGGTCGGGTCTGGGCCGGGTCAAGTCGGGAGTTGGGCCGGGTCTGGATCGGGTCAAGTCCGGATCCGGGTCGTGAGGGAATAAATCCCTCACCCGGTTTCGAACTCAAGACCTCGAGTATAAAGCACATGGCTCTAGCCGGTGGGCTAGAGCATGGCTTTAATTATATGGTGCAAGATATATTATATAACCCCTTATAATCTTGGTCTGGTCCAATTTAACTAATAGGTTCAAACAGGGACGAAAAAGGTTCAAAATAAAAAGGTTTAAATATAAAAGGCCGGTACCGTTGGACTCGTTTTTTCGTGCTCTTTCCAATGGTGTGATCGAGGAATTTTCACGACTTCGTTTCGACCTCGATAAATGTGAAAACGTCGTCGAAAGTCACCCGAAAATTACCGTTTTTGCTTCGTTTTCAATCCTTTTTACCTGTAAGACATAAAAACACAATACAAACATATTTGCAACATAATTATCTATATTTTAGTGTTTTTAGCCTTTTTATGGTGTTTTTCGGGGTATAAAATATGTATATTTTAGCCAATATCAGGAGCCGTCAGATATGATTCACTTTTCTCTATTTTGTCTAGAAGAATCTTCTTTAACTCAAATTGAGTAAGTGTAGAAGTAGCCTCATAATTAGATTGTGGTTGAGAAGACGCCTTTGCTAGAGTAACTTCATCACGTGTTTCGTGAAACAAATTTTTGATCACAGGTGGAGCGAAGTTAGACACTTCCTGGGGAAGAATCTGAGGCAGCTAAACTTTTACTTGTTCTTTGATTCTTGCCGTGAAGGACTCTGAAAGTAAGTTCATGAATTCTTCTCTTGTTTCTGCCAACCTTGTGTCTAGATGTTCATCAACAAACGATGTCACTTGAGTCTGTAGAGGATCTTTCTTAAGTTTAGCAACTTCTTTTTCCAATGCTGTTATTCTATCCTTGAATCAAAAGACTAATGCAAAGTCAGGAAGATTAGATATAGGATTTGTAGTTTCAATTGTCGGCGGAGGAGTGGGTGTAGTCTGTATTGGTGTAGGAGTGAAGGTATGTGATGATTGAGGAATGTTTGTGAAAACCGGTGATGATTCAGGGATAACTGAAACTGGTTTTGTAAGGAGAGTGGGTGCTTGAGTTCTAGGGACTTCAAGGTGGACATGAATATCTAGTGGAGACACTATTTCTGCATCAGTGTGAGGAATATCTAAAAATTTTAGGAATTTAGATGCCAAGTCGAATGAGCGAGAAGAGCTAGTAACAGGGACTTCTATCTTTTTCGGAAAAGTAGAAATTGTCACATGGGCATCTTCAACAACTTGTTCTTGAGTAGTCTCTAAATTTTCATTCCCTTGTTGAGCTTCAGTCATTTCCGCATCAGTACCTTGAACAATTCCTGTAACACCCCCAAATTGGGTCGCAGCAGAATATGGGTTGGGGGTGGTACTTCATAGATCAATAACACAAGATATATATAAGAACGACCATTAAAAGCCGTTTAAAACTGATACATTGGATTTAACAAATTGTTTGTTACAAAAGCCCGAAGCTTCACTTGTTCACTTGTTTAAAATACAAAGATTTCTAGCCCAAAATAGATATACAAAATGTAATGCGACGAAATCTTTAATGCATGACATCTAAATCAAAACCACCAATGTATCCCTTGCACCTCGTGCCTTATTGATCCCCTAAAAAACATTGCTTAAAACGTCAACATATTGTTGAGTGAATTCATAGGTTTATAAAATGTATAATGTAGGACCGCAAGATTTCCCCATGATAATGCAACAGATGCAAACATCATAAATTGTAATTTCGTTTTCCTAAGCTCATGACACTGAAGCTCGACATGTATGAAATGCAATATAGATTGCCAACATTGCCCGTGATGATGTTCTAACCCGCAACATCCTATGTCCGACATGGTATACGTTCGTTGTCTGGCAAACCGGCACAGTGAGCATGACTCACCCGAACGGGGATGTCAATCCCAAATAGATCTATTTATAACATTCGCGCTCACAACAGTAATTGACAGTTTCTGATAATGCGCTCAGATGGGTTATCACTACTTAGGCAAA
The DNA here is from genome assembly GCA_026074375.1 of Tanacetum coccineum. Lineage (NCBI taxonomy): Eukaryota > Viridiplantae > Streptophyta > Magnoliopsida > Asterales > Asteraceae > Tanacetum > Tanacetum coccineum. The sequence goes on along the minus strand of BQNB010007653.1, from coordinate 45,191 downwards.
CACGTAATCGTAATGTGAAATGTCCACTTGCGTCCAATTGTAAAACATGCATATGTTTCTCACCCCAAAACTTGTAAATCATTAAAATGTAAAACATGGGGCTATGAACTCACCTTGAGTATATGATAACAATTATATCACAGAAAATACGTCAGATAAACGCCGAATGGAACCTAATTAATTATAGGCCGTATAAGTACTAAGCATTTTGAATAACTACTACCATATATAATTCTATATAGCTACATCACCATCTAATTGCGTTTATGAAATCGTATTTATAAAGTTAAAACGTTTATAAATATCTCAATAGCAAAAACGACGCAATTTCTTTGTTTTAAGCCCGTTTCTTATGTCCACGCTTTCGTATTAAGACGAGTTATCAAAATATTACATTTTAATATTTTTAGTCCTCTGGTGAAGAGTGGTTTTTACTTTTCATGACAGTTAATAAATTTATTTTTATAGATTTTGTTATTGTAAAACCCGTAAATGTCGTATTTTATTCGTTATAACTCCGTTTTTAGTGATTCTTTCGAGTATGTCTTTGTTATTAAAAGTTTTATCAAATTAATGATGTTTTCAAAATGTTCATGTCTGAGATGAAAAGTAACTTTTATAAAAATTGTTTTATAAAAGTATTTATTATCGTAAACTCGCGAAATTCATAACTCCTTCGTTATTAATTGAAAAATTACGATTCTTATTGTTTTAGAATCCTAATATATGTACTATCTGGTAAAAATAACAAACCTTATATATCATAAGTATTTTATAACTTGTTTTTATAAAATTTCTCTTATAACGCTTTTAATTATCGTATAAATTGTAATTAGGGTATCTCCTTCGTTATAAATCGGTTTTTCGAGTTTCTTACCTTTTTGGAATCCTCATGAGATGTAGTATTTTTATAAAATATAAAATATATGTTTTAAATTTTGAATTTAAAACAGCCCCTTTTTGTTAGTTATGTAAATTTATTAATACAACTTGTTTTATATAGTTTTCAACTTAACCAAATACGACAAATCCTTCACAACCATTTACATCATATGTCTTATATATTATAGAGTCCTCTAGTCCATTTTGTCCAAAAATGTCCATGGTATCAAGTCCTCTACAACACTTTTTCTTATAACTTATAATAAGTAACTTTTTGTCCATTAACTTACATACACTTTATATAATTTAACCAACACTTCAAAAATACTTATTATTTCATCACAACATGTATTAATCATTAATATATCACATGTATAAGTATGTAAAACCATAATCACAAGTAAAAATTCATTTTACATGTTCATAAGCATCCTAAATGGTGATTTGCTACATAGAATATATATATATATATATATATATATATATATATATATATATATTTTATATAAGTATATATATTTATGTAATAGATATATATATATTGTTATATATATATATATATATATATATATATATATATATATATGTAAAATCATAAATGTAAAGACATAAAGAGTTTTAAATGACCTTAATATGATGAGTGGTGATGAACAAAAAGAGCTAAACCCTTATTTAGCAACTAAACCCTAACTTGCAAGACTTGAAAACCCTAATTCCAAATGAAACCCTAATCTTGCTTCTTGCTTGATTAACCCTTGTAAACCTTAAACCAAACCTTCTAAATACTTTAGGTTACCTTAGATATCATGTAGGAATGTATTTGATTGTTGTAAATAAAATTTTGTATGGATTTGGTGGTGGTTTGATTTGTATCCGTGGATTAAAGGAGCAAAAGGGAGAGAATGGTAAACTTTTTCTTTGTAAAATGAAGTGTATGAATTACTTACACTAGTTAGAAGACTTATATATTCATAAGACTAGTCAAAAGACATAAGGAGGGTCTTAAGGAAATTTTTGGTCAAGTTCACTATTAGGCTTGGTAAGAAAATGACTCTTGGTTCCTAAAAGTAGAGAACATCCCATGAAATTTAGGAATGGTGTTTTCTAAGATAAAATATTTGTATTTCTCCACCTATATCCGGTTATATATCCATATGTATGATATATTTTTGTAATTTTTGAGTATTAGGTATAATCGTGGGTATTTGTTGAAGCGTAGAAAAGTTTTGGTGATTCCGGGAATGCCTAAACGTATTTTATCGCAAAACGTAAACACTTTACGTAACCAATAAAAATAAAATGAACAAAGTTAATAATTATCCTCAAAATAATTACTTAACACTTGCTTGATGTAAACATTTAATTGTTTGATGCCCGTTTACATTGAACAATAATTTTTAGCTTACGCGATTTAACTTAACGATTACGATTTAAAAGAAAACGCGTACAATACTAAAAATACATAGTGAATTTATTGATGTCGTAAATGACCCTAAAACACGGGGTGTTATAGTCTTCCCCCGTTAAATGAGCCTTGTCCTCAAGGCTTAAGACGCGGCACTTGACGACGATGCTGTCTTTGTGAAGAGGTGTGGATATTTCTTCCAGAATTGGTCTTCACGTTCCCAGGTGAACTCAGGACCTCACCTAGAGTTCCATCGAACCTTGACAATTGGACACGGATCCGCCTCAATCGTTTAACTTCACGATCCATGATTTTTACTGGTTTCTCGACGAATTGAAGCTTGTCATCAAAGTGAAATCCATCCAACGGAACGGCTAATGGTTCGTCAGCATAACACTTCTTCAAGTTGGATACATGAAATGTATTATGAACCCTGCTCAGCTCTTGCGGAAGCTCAACCTTGTAAGCAACGGATCCAACCTTTTCCAACACCTTGAATGGTCCAACGTACCTAGGGTTCAACTTCCCCCGTTTTCCAAAACGTATGACCCCTTTCCAAGGCAAAACCTTAAGCATAACTTTATCTCCAACTTGAAATTCCATTGGCTTACGCTTTAAATTGGCATAACTCTTTTGTCTATCACGGGCGACTTGCATCCTTTGCTTGATCTGGATGATCTTCTCGGTTGTTTCTTGAACTAATTCCAGACCAGTGAGTTGCACTTGTCCAACCCGGCCTAACACATAGGTGAACGACACTTTTGATCGTAAAGTGCTTCAAATGGTGCAGCCTTGATACTAGCGTGATAGCTATTGTTATATGAGAATTCGACTAATGGCAAATGGTTAACCCAACCCTTTCCAAAGTCGATCGCACAGGCACGCAGCATATCCTAGAGAGTTTGAATAGTCCTCTCGCTTTGCCCATCGGTTTATGGATGATATGCAATACTCATGTCCAAGTTAGTACCCAAAGCTCTGTAAAGGGACTTCCAAAAGTTTGATGCGAATCTAGGGTCACAATCACAAATAATTGAGACAGGGATTCCATGCCTCATGACCACTTCCTTTAGGTACATTCTTGCCAGTTTCTCTAGAGGATCAGTTTCCCTCATCGGTACAAAGATTGCGGACTTAGTGAGTCAGTCGATAATCACCCAAATGGTGGCATAGCCTTGTGACGAATTAGGAAGCTTTGTGACAAAATCCATAGTGATATTGTCCCACTTCCATTGAGGTATATCCGGTTGTACCAACATTCCTGATGGCCTTTGATGTAATTCCTTGACCTTGGCACACGTCAGACATTTACTAACATAGGTGGCGATGTCGGCTTTCATATTGGGCCACCAATATAGCTTCTTCATGTCCTGATACATCTTGTCAGAATCGGGATGGATAGAGTATTTTGACTTGTGGGACTTGTGCGTGATTACAGTCCTCAAATTGCCATAACATGGTAACCAACTCCTGCCATTGAAGCATAGAGTTCTATCCGCACAGGGTTCCAACTTTTCCATTCTAAATTTCTCCAAATCCTTAGAATTTTCAAGCAACATACCTCCTACATCTTCGTTCTTGATGTTCTCTGGTTTTCGCGCTTCAGTTTGAGCATTCAGGATTTGTTTAGGAAGATCCAAGCTAATAGTCATCACTAAGGCTTGAACTCTTAATGGTTTACTCCGCTCCTTCTTGCTCAAAGCATCAGCAACAACATTCGCTGTCCCCGGGTGGTAACGGATCTCACAGTCGTAATCACTAAGCAGTTCTAACTAACGACGCTTCCTCATATTCAACTCCTTTGGATTAAGAATGTGTTGTAGACTCTTGTGATCCATGAACACCATACATTTTGCTCCGTACAAATAGTGTATCCAAAGTTTCATAGAAAACACTACCGATCCAAGTTCCAAATCATGAGTTATATAGTTCTTCTCAAGAATTTTTAAGTGGCGTGATGCATAAGAAATTACTTTCTCTCTTTGCATTAATACAACACCCAATCCCTTATGCGACACATCCATATTGGAATACCGAAATCTTTGCCTTCCCTCAGGTATATGCAAAATTAGCGCACTGCAAACTTCTGCTTTTATAACTGGAAGGTGAATTCTGCTTGTCTCCCAAATCGACTTAATACTTTCTGTGTAAGCTTGGTCATTCGATTGGCATCTTCGAAAACAATCCTTCGATGAATCTTCAGTAATACCGACACATGACCTAAGAATCTGGCGAATCTCCCGTTTGCGTCTTCGGCGAGTTTTCCTAGTCCCCTTTATGGGATTCGATTTTGTTGGGGTTCCTCTGAATGCCTTGACTATCAATCACGTGGGTCGAGAAATTGTACCTTAGGAATCAAAATTCACATTTAGAGAACTTAGCATACAAACTTCTCTTTCTTAAAGCCATTCTAGGAAATTGCCTTAAGAAGTTCTTTGCTTCATTTTTGTCTCTTGGAGGTAGATAAGGATATCGTCACTAAAGACAATCACAAATCTATCTAAAAATAGCTTGCACACGCGGTTCATGAGATCCATAAATACCGCTAGTGCGTTCGTCAAGCCAAATGGCATAACCTGTAATTCATAATGGCCATAACGAGTTCTGAAAGCGGACTTTAGAATGTCTTCTTCTCAAACACTCAATTGGTAATAACCCGACCTTAGGTCGATCTTCAAGTAGACACTCGACCCTTGAAGCTGATCAAATAAATCATCAATTCTTGGGAGCGGATAACGATTATTCACCGTTAGTTTATTCAATTCCCGGTAATCAATGCACATCCAGAATGATCCGTCTTTCTTCTTGACAAACAAGACCGGAGCTCCCTAGGGTGAGGAACTAGGTCTTATAAAGCCTTTGTCAGATAGTTCTTTCAGTTGCTCTGACAACTCTTTCATTTTAGAAGGCGCCAATCGATAAGGTGCCCGAGCTACAGGTGCAGCACCAAGTATCAAATCGATTTGAAATTCCACTTGTCGAGTCGGAGGAAGACCCGGCAAGTCCTCAGGGAATACATCAGGAAAATCTCGAACTATCGGTACGTCCTCAAGTCGCTTCTTCTCCGACTTGTCTTCCGTCTCCTTTGTAGTAACGTTTGCCAAAAAGACTGGACATCCTTTTAGCATGTATTCTTGTGTTTTGGTGTACGAGATAATGTGCAGACGAGCCTTGTTTCCCCAGTTGCTTCCGTCACCGTGAACGATTAGAGTTTCATTTCCCTAGGGGATACGAACGATCTTCTCGGCACACACAATGATTGCTTGGTACTTTACCAACCAATCCATACCAATTATAGCGTCGAAACTACCAAGTTCTACGGGCATTAAGTCTATGTTGAATGGGTGGTTCAGGATGTTTAATGTACAACCCCTAAGGATAGTGTTTAACCTAATTATTCTCCTGTCGGCTAGTTCAACGTCATAATAGTGATCTAATGCAGTCGGTGTGATATCAATTTGGGAGCTAAATGCAGTAGACACAAAACTCCTATCGGCACCAGTATCGAATAAGATAGAAGCATAGCGGTTGTTTAGAAGGAACGTACCCGTCACGACGTTGGAGTCTGGGTTTGTCCCCGCATGCCCTACCGCATACACTTTGGCTGGAGCATTGCCACCTCCAACTTGGTTACCACGGTTGTTGTTGTTCTTCAGCTTTGGACATTCCCTCTTAAAATGTCCCTGAACTCCACACTCATAGCAAGTAGGCTTCTGACCCGACCCAGTGCCCCTCTGATTGTTAGCATTGTTAGCGGTTGTAGTGCTCCTGCAGTCACGGGCCAGATGGCCGACTTTATTGCACTTGTGGCATCTAGGAGCACATGGACCGTCGTGGTGATAGTTGCATTTTGAGCATAGGGGTTTAGATCCCCTATATTGTTTCTTTTCACCAGTCCCTACAGTATAAGCCCTGCTAGTGTTCTGCCTCTTGTTCTGTTGTTGTTGTTGTTGTTGGTTCTGAGTGTTCCTTGAGGTGTCCTCAAACTTCCTTTTACTCTCTGTCTGGCGTTCAGCAAAAGTGCGGATTTTCTTATCCATTAGCTCGGTTGCGATTTCAACTGCATCTTGCATTGTCTTTGGTTTAGACGCCACTACACTCCCATGAATCATGTCGGGAAGACCACCGACATATTTTTCAATTTTATCAGATTCTTCGGGAAACATCCTCCCGCACAACAAAGCCAATTCCTGAAAGCGTTGGGTATAACTTGTCAAGTCAGTACCCTTCACCTTCAGATCCCAAATCTCCATTTCTAGTTTCTTGATTTCATTTCGAGGACAGTATTTGTCAGTCATCATTTTCATGAGTGTTTTCCAAGGCATACCGTAAGCGGCATCATGACCAATGTCTTTGACATTGAGTGTACCACCCGGTTTTTTGTTAAAGCAACTGAATGGAGAGTGCAAGTAGCAAACTTGACTTGATTCTCAACTGTATAATTACTGATGTGGAAAACAGACTCCATTCTTTCAAACCATTAAGATAGACCGACAACTCCTTTCGTGCCTTTGAAGTTTAATGGTTGACATTTGAGAAAGTCAGTGTAAGTACATTCACGGGCAGTTCGTTCTGTCCTTCTAACACCCGTTCCCGAAATATGGCTATCATCGCCATTCGTATTTCTGTCAGCATCACGTGCTGCCAAAGCGGCAGTAACGCCTTGGTCAATCATTACTTAGTTCTGGGGCTATTAATGACAGATATGGTGGCGGAGTTGTGGTTGTTGTTTCTGGGTTTAACCTCGTGGTCCTTTTCTTTGGTGCCATTTTCTTCAAATCACAAGAAAATATAATACCCGTTAGATTTCATAAAATCATAACCATGACATGACATATACATAATAAGTAAAATGAGATCACAACACACAGTGAAATATACAACTTAATTGAATATTAACAATGGATAAGCTAAATCGACATTCATTCATAATAAATTCGATTACAGACGTGACATAATACAACCATTCCATATATAAATTGGAAAACATACATGAATGGTTCAGATACAAAACGATCACTACGATTAGGTTACAAGATAAAAGAATATATACAACCTAAATCCATACTAGCCAAGAGTTACCCGTAATACTTAGTATGATGTACAAAATAACTAGCCATAATATGATCTATGAACTGCTACCAGCCTCCTCTGGTGCATCTGGCTGTGCCGGACCTTTAGCGGGTCCCTGCTGACTCTCAAACTCTGTCATCTGGGTCTGAAGTATCTTCAACAGCTTTCGTGCCTCAATGAACTGTGCCTGTCTCCTACGGTCTGCTTGCCAAGTACTCTGTATCGGCATGTCTTCCTGCGGGTCACTACAGTTAACTCTTGTAATCGCCGCCTATCTCTTGCGGTTCGCTGCCTGCAACTCTGTAATCACTGCCTGCTGACCCAATACAGTAGTACGCAGTGACATAACCTGTGAACGTGCAAGATAACTAGCATATATAGATCGTCCCCAAGCCTCTCGAGACATCCTAGCCTCTCGAGACATCCTAGCCTCTCTCTCCAACATTAGAGCTGTACGAGCATGTGCACACCTAACCCTATAACATGTTGAGCGACCCTAGCCATCAGTTGTCGCTCAGTCGGCTTTCATCATCCACCTCTCATAGATCTCCCTAGTGGTAAACTCTGTCATCCGTCGACCCAACTCTGTGTCATCAGTCGCTGGTGCCCCTGACATGTCTACCAGCATCTCATTGCAAGTGTCGGTGATCCCATAACCGACATCTCTCTATAGATCCCGCATAATCTCCTTGTCCATGGTAGCAACAAAACCATAGTCCGCCCTGAAACCTCCAGGAGGTCTAGCAGTGGGGGCAGACGAGCTCTCTTCAACCTCATATCTCAGACCAAGAGCGATACCTAACCTCTTCCGAGGCGGTAAGGTAACCTCAGGTCTGTCTGCTCTACGATCAGTAGAGAGTAGATGCAAAGGTGGTGATGAAGTAGGTAGCGGTATGGGTAAAAGTGGTGGTGTCCCTGATGGTGGTGTATCTGCTCTGGTGTGGGAGAGTATGATATGTGGCGGTGGTGAATGGGAAGTCGACGGGGCCTCGGCTCTCAAACAGATCATCGCTGCTCGATAACCCAATGAACGAATAGTACTAGCAGGTGGTAGAGATGATACAAGTAAGGGTGGTGATACTGGTAGTATTGATAGTATCTGGGGTAGTGGTGGGGAAGGAATCTGAGGCAATGGTGATGACCATAGGGAAAGTGGTGATGGTGGTGGAGTAGGTATAGCAAGGAGTCTGGCAACCTCCGTATCAGACCAAAATGGTGTAGGTGGCTCATCTCGGATCGATATCCTAGCAGTAACCCGGTATGCAGGATGTGGTGGTGGTGTGGCCGCAGACTCGTCGGTCTCAAACGGCTCAGTCTCCTCAGCAGATGGGGCCTGATCAACAGCTGGTAAAGCAACAGCTGTAGAGTCGGTAGGAGCTGGGTGCTCCTCCTCCTCCTCATCCCCCTCAATATCAACATCTGGTAAAGGCCAACAAATGTAGAGTCGACAAGAGTTGGGTGCTCCTCCTCCTCCTCATCCCAATCAATATCAACATCCTCATCCTCGTCATCATCTGATGACTCATCTCATCTCTGCCATCGTCTCCTCATTGGCAGGATAATCAGCAGGAACCTCTCAGGGTCTCTCATCATCATCTTACTCTGGATCTCCTCAAGATCTGACTCAGGAAACATTAGCTGGCGAATAGCAGTGGGTGAAGAGAGGCACAGGTAGGGGCTGCCTACCTTAGCTGGGAGTACTCATCCTATGGTGGCATAAACTCTGGATATGCGGCTCTGGAACAAGTCTGGTGAAGGTGGGTACCTCAGGTCCGATAGTAATCAGAGATTGGTGGCGCCTGAAAAGTTGCTACCACATATTGCATATGGATCTTCGGCATATCACGGGTGGTCTATCGACCCCCAGAGATCGATGTTGACAACCCTCAATGGACTAGACACAGCTAGTGTTGTAACCGGTGGAATCCTCATAAATTCCGACATGACGGTATCTGAAAATCATAAATAGCCTTATATTAGATATTTTATATAAGACTCTTATAGTATATACATCATAATCATAACATGTATATCAATCCTAAATGATCTAGTTTAACCAACTAATGCAACAAGAGTGTATATATTTCTAACCCCCCCCCCCCCCCCCCCCCTGAAAATCCCTTTGTATGAATGCAATGTTTGAAAATGGTTATAGTCCAGCAAAAACATTTGACCTGGTTCTCTATAACCTTGGCTCTTGATACCAATCTGTAACACCCCCAAATTGGGTCGCAGCGGAATATGGGTTGAGGGTGGTACTTCATAGATCAATAACACAAGATATATATAAGAACGACCATTAAAAGCCGTTTAAAACTGATACATTGGATTTAACAAATTGTTTGTTACAAAAGCCCGAAGCTTCACTTGTTCACTTGTTCAAAATACAAAGATTTCTAGCCCATAACAGATATACAAAATGTAATGCGACAAAATCTTTAATGCATGACATCCAAATCAAAACCACCAATGTATCCCTTGCACCTCGTGCCTTATTGATCCCCTGAAAAACATTGCTTAAAACGTCAACATATTGTTGAGTGAATTCATAGGTTTATAAAATGTATAATGTAGGACCGCAAGATTTCCCCATGATAATGCAACAGATGCAAACATCATAAAATGTAATTACGTTTTCCTAAGCTCATGACACTGAAGCTCGACATGTATGAAATGCAATATAAATTGCCAACATTGCCCGTGATGATGTTCTAACCCGCAACATCCTATGTCCGACATGGTATACGTTCATTGTCTGGCAAACCGGCACAGTGAGCATGACTCACCCGAACGGGGATGTCAATCCCAAATAGATCTATTTATAACATTTGCGCTCACAACTCTGTAATAGGGACTGTTCATGATATTAGGCTCTAGATTGGGTTATCGCTACTTAGGCAAACACGTAATCGTTAATGTGAAATGTCCACTTGTGTCCAGTTGTAAAAGACATGCATATGTTTCTCACCCTAAACTTGTAAATTCATTAAAATTTAAAACGTGGGGTATTGAACTACCTTGAGTAATGATATTAGATTATATCAAAGAAAATGTGTCAGATAAACGCGATGCAACTAATCCAATATAGGCAGTATAGTACTAAGCACTTGTTTAACTTACAATATACAATTCTATATAGCTACATCACCATCTAATTGCGTTTGTAAAATCGTATTTATAAAGTTAAAACGTTTATAAATATTTTATTAGTAAAAACGACGTGACTTTACCGTTTTAAGCCCGTTTATTACGTTTCTTATGTCTACGCTTTCGTATTAAGACGAGTTATCAAAATATTACATTTTCATGTTTTTGACCTACTGGTGAACAGTACTTTTTACTGTTCATGACAGTTTATAAATTTATTTTTATAGATTTAGTTATCGTAAAACCCGTAAATGTCGTATTTTATTCGTTTTAGCTCCGTTTTTAGTGATTCTTTCGAGCACGTCTTGGTTATTAAAAGTCCTATCATATTAATGATGTTTTTAAAATGTTCATGTCTGAGATGAACAGTAACTTTTATAAAAATAGTTTTATAAAAGTATTTGTATACATTTAAGTATATAAACTCGCGTAATTCATAACTCCTTCGTTATTGATCCAAAAATTATGATTCGAAATGTTTTGTAATCCTAAAAATAAGTTCTATCTGTGAAAAATAATAAGCTTTATATATCAGAAGTATTTTATAACTTGTTTTTATAAAATTTCTTTTATAACGCGTTTAATTAACGTATAACTTGTAAACTACGTATCTTCTTCGTTATTAATCCGTTTTTTGAGTTTCTTACCTTTTTGGAATCGTCATGAGACGTACTATTTTATAAAAATATAAAATAAATAGGTTATGTGTCGAATTAAAACAGAAAGTTTTGATGTTTTTCATAAAAACATGTTTAAACTTAGTTTTTGCACTTTTAAGCTTAACCATCTTGTTACAAGTCCATTACTATGCTTTATATCATATGTCTTACATATTATAGTGTCCATTAGTCCATACTTTGTCCAAGTGTCCAAGATAACAAGTCCTTAACAACACCTTTAAATCATAAACTTTCTTAAGTAAACTTTTAATTACTAGTTTATACATATACTTTTTACACTTAAACCAACATGGTACAACACTTATATTTCCATCATAACATGATATTAACAACTATATAACATGTGTAAAAGTATACAAAATCATGATCACAATTAAAAGTCCATTTTACATGTTTAAAAGTATCCTAAATGGTGATTTTGCTACATAGAACTTATATATACATAAAATGATAAATGTAAAGTTATTAAGAGTTTTAGGTAACCTTAGTGAGATGTAATATGTTGAACAATAATATCTAAACCCTTGTTTAGATATTTACCCAAGGCTTTTAAGACTTGAAAACCCTAATCCTCCAAAGAAACCCTAGCTTCATTTTTCCTTGCTTTAATCCTTGTAAAGGCTTAACCAAGCCTTTAAACCTCTTTGGAATATCTTAGATATAGTGTGGGATTACTTGTAAATGTGTTAAATAAATTTTTTATGGATTTAGTATGAAAATAGGGGCAAGCCGTGGCTATTGAAGAGAAAAAGATAGAGATAAGCTGGTTTTTGGTAAGTGGAAATGTGTTGTGTGTTTATCTCTCTTGGCATGCATGTGTTATAAGTATCAAGGACTAGTCAAAGGTGATATACAAAGATCAAAGACCAAAAATAAGAGGGTGGGGCATTGGAAACACAAAGAGGGAATTAGGGATGACTAGTGGTCAAAACCACTAGTCATGAACTAGTTCTTACTAACTCTTTGATGTACATTGTACTAGTTATTAATACTTGTGTTCTTATGTCCCCTTTTGTGTAGATTATCCCATGAAAATGAGGAAGGAAATGACTAGCTAAAGTCTTGGTAAAAAGTGTAAGTATTACTTGCATTTCTAGTTGGTAAAGTGTGTAGCTTTTATTTAAAGTGTACACTTGAAAATTTGTAAGTCTTGGTTTGATTATCTCATGAAATATTCGGCCACATATGACTAACATGGACAAAATTTTATAAACTTTGAGTATTGGAAATAATAATGGGCATTTGATGAAGCGTAGATTAATTTTGGTGGTTTCGGGAATGCCTAAACCCAATTTATCACGAAACGTAAACAATTTACGTAACCAATAAAATAAAATGAACAAAGTTAATAATTATCCTCAAAATAATTACTTAACACTTGCTTGATGTAAACATTTAATTGTTTGATGTCCGTTTACATTGAATGATAATTTTTAGCTTACGTGATTTAACTTAACGATTACGATTTAAAAGCAACCACGTATAATACTAAAAATACATAGTGAATTTATTGACGTCGTAAATGGCCCTAAAACATGGGGTGTTATATACAGCATATTCTGTGAACTTAATACGGCGTACTGACATTCAACAGACCTATACGGTGTATTCAGATCAATTGAATACGGCGTATCTGTCATCTGATACAGTAGCATGTAAAATCTCTATTTGTTTCAATTCTACATTTGATTTCTCTCATCAAGACATAGCTTACTGATTTATTGTCATTTGTTTCAGGTAGTGCGTGACAAGAAGTTCTACAAAGGAACTATTCTCACCTTTTGAAAACCCAAAACAAAAATTTCGCTCAAGAAGGAGCCTTTGGATACACCAAGTCTCGTAGAATCGAATTCACCAGATTTCGATCACATTTTTGATATTGAGGAACAATCAGAGGAAGAAGTAAGAGAAACAATGACGGAAACAATGGAGTAGTACATGAGCAAAACCCGAGGTGATTACGGGTCGGGCGTTACTAGGCCCACGATCAACCAAGACACCCACTTTGAATTGAAGGGGTAATTTCTCAAGGAACTTCGTGACAATACTTTTAGTGGCTCAGAATACGAAGATGCAAACGAACACATCAAAGAGGTTCTAGAGATTGTTGACTTCTTTCACATCCCAAAAGTAACTCAAGATCAAATCATTCTTCGAGCCTTCCCTATATCTCTCACTGGAGCCAAAAGCAGGGGGCTAAGGAGCCAACCATCATGATTAATTACAACCTGGGAGGTTCTCAAAACTAAGTTTCTGAAAAAATATTGTCCACTTGCCCGTACCGTAAAGAAAATGGAGGAAATCAACAACTTCTAGCAAGAACCCGATGAAAGCCTTTTTTGTACATGGGAAATATTTAAAGAGTTGCTGATGAACTGTCCTCAACATTATTTGCCTGACATGCCGAAAGTCATCTTGTTTTACAATGGGCTCGATGTTCCAACTCGACAAATCCTGGACTCATAGGGTGTCATACCTTCTAAAACTGCCACTGATGCTAAAATAGCCATCTAAGAAATTGCTGAATACTCTCAGAAATAGCACAATGGAACATCTTCAATGATCAAAAGTACAGAAACTTCTGACGGGCTTGCTGCTATCCAAGCCTAACTCAACAATCTTGGACGAGAAATAAAGAAAGTAAATGAGAAAGTGTACGCTTGATAAGATCGTTTAAGACTCAAGATTGTTTAGATCTTATATTTAGGATAAATTAATAACAAAGGCGGAATAATCAAACAAAGATTCATTGTTATTAAACAAGGTTTTACATTCATACTTTCCCTATTACCCCAACTATAACTTAGGGCTACACCAACTAACTATCTAACTATCGTGTACACACATACCTTTTACTATTTGACTCTTATTAGTCGACTCTGCTATGTCTAAAACATATGTCTATGATCTCTTTATATAGGGAGAGATCAAGACTTACATAAGAAGATAAGTATAAGATAAATAAATCATTTAAATATTAAACTTGATCTTCTGATATCTTCTATCTTCATAAGGATATCTTCCATAATCTTTATCATTTGATATCTTTGACTAAATCTTCAAGAATTCTTCATGTGCTCCACCAGCTTGTAGAATTCTTTAATGATGATTTTAGTCCTTTTGTTTCATTATTATATTTATTTTGTCTTATCAAATCTAGAATCCCAACAATCTTCCCCTATTTGATGATGACAAAACAAACAAAGTCGAGTACGAACTTCATCATAAAGCCAAAGCTTCCCTTGAAGTTGAGATGTAATCATCTCCCTGAATGAAACAAAATCTTCAATGCTTCCCCTTGACTTAAGATCTCCTTGAACATGCCACCACACATAATAAGCTGCAAATCAATAAACTTGTAATCTTCTTCCCCTTTTTGTAATCATCTAATAGGGGTCTTCTTGTAGAAATGCAACTTGGATCATAACAGCTACAAATCATATACCACACTACCAATCCATCCTTCTAATGACTCAAAGTACCCGTCATGACGCATAATAAGTAAAATGACTCTGAGCAGTAGAAACATAAACTAGCAGTAGTAATAAAGGTGGTGAAGCATCAGTCCCGATTAGATGAAAATAAAATGAATGGATAAGATGAAGCGGTTTGTTCTTTTTTTTTGACCATGTTCCTTATGCAACTTTTCTTTTTAATATATATCTATTAGTATTTATACATGTTTAAGTATTTCGTGTTTTGTATTTTACCGCCCTTTTTAAACATTATCTTTAATAAAGGCTCACACTATGGGTATGTTTGTTAAATGGAGCAGTAGCCGTGAGCAGAGCAGCAGCCGTCACAGCTCACCGCTCTTTTATCAATGTTTCTTAAACAAGCATTGGAAAAACTAGCTTTTCTAAAAAATAATACCGCTCACCGCTCATTTGTCAAACGACTAATTAGAATAAAAATGCTCACCGCTCTTTTTACCAAACAAGCACTAAAAATCAAAATGCTCATTTCTCACCGTTCACCGCTCCAAAAAGTTCCTCACCGCTCCACGCCAAACATACCTATGCATCTTCTATTCTGGAGTAAGCTTTATTTGTGCTTTAGTAATAGTAGGCGAGTACCCGCGCCTAGCGGCGGAAATTCTTAGCGGCAGCTAATTAAAGATATGTGATATTGTGGCAAGTGTTTCGTGTAACGTTCAAATAGAACGTAAAAATATCAAAATAAAATTGCAAACGCTCGTAACATGCTCCAAATTCTTAACATGTATCAGACAACATATAAAAACATTTAGTGAAACATTACATCAATTATGAGATCGAAGACCAGTGTTAAAAACACAGCCGAACACAATGGCATATGGTTTCATAAGCTTGGCCATGAAAAGAAGTGTGATCTAGGATCTATGTGGTTTATCGTGGGAAAGTATATGGTGAAAGAAGATAAAAATGGCATTGATATATTTATAAACTTAGGCATGGTTCTTGTTTAGGTAAGTAGTTAATGTCATTGACTAACTTTATTTCCTTGAATACATTCTAGTTCAATATTTCTATCAATACACGTATTCCCTTCAATACATTGATTTCATAATCATTTGAAATTAGAAATAATAAGAAATTTGAGAAGATTGACTATTCAATAACTGATTTCCTTTTGCATTTAAGAATTACTCAAACAAAGTAATAAATAGGAGAAATATATATATGCATAATGAGAAAATTAAGAGCACAACCTATTCCAAAAATATATGAATATTGATTTCCGTTTTCAATTTTATTAAACATTTTCAATTTTCGAGAGCCAATTTTATTAAACATTTTCAATATTCAATGTTATTAAACATTTTCAATTGACCACTGGTTTTTTCTGGCAACTAAGCAGCGACAACTGCTCTTTCCGGCCACATTACAGCGGTGTCTGATTTTTCCAGCAAATAAATGGCGGCGGCATAAGCTGTAACAAAAACAAATTATAAATTTTCTAAAAACCTAAATGTACAAACATTCATATACACATCAATACATTCTAAAACAACATCATTGATATACACAAATAAGCCTTCCAAATTTGTTTAATTTGTAGATGTTTAAAAAACACAAAAACATCAATACATTTTAAACCAACATCAATACATTTTAAATAAAAACTCACACATATTAAATTCTAAGCGACGACGGCGTATTTTCCGACTCAGCAGCGACCTCAATAGATTTTCCGATGACTCAGTGGTGTTTTACGGTGACTCGAAGGCTTTTTTCGACGGCAGCTATTACAAAAAAAAAGTTATTAATTTTATAAAATCTAGATTTACAAATGGAATCTACAGATCCATAGAAAAAACCTTAAAAACTTTATTAATAGTCATAGATCTACTATAAAACTCGAAAAATACCTCAAATCTTAAAAACCCTTTTAGTGGAAGTCGTTTTGATGGTCTCGCAACTGTGGTGGTCGGGCTCTCAAATCTTGAAATACCTCATATCATGAAAACCCTTTTAGTGGACGTCGTTTTTATGGTCTCGCAACTGTGGTGGTCGGGTTCGCAAGTGGTTGTTTCACCTATGGTTTGGGTGGGCAGCATGGTGGTTTCGGGGGTTGGTTTGGTCGTCGGCATGGTGAGGCACGGTGGTGAGGGGAGTTCCGGCGGTGGTGGTGATTTCGTGTTGGAGAGAGTTGTGGTGGTAGTGTATGTTTTTTAGTGTGTTGCTAGAGAAAGAGAAGAGAAACACAGACATTGTGTTGTGTGTGTTTTTTTTGTTAGGTATGTGATGGGTTAGTGTGTGTTGGTTTATATATAGATAACAAGTATAAGATTTTTCAACATTCAAGATTCAAGAAAGGGTGGGTTTTCTTTTATAATAGACTAATAATATATGTAGTTAGCTTTTTATTTTTCATAATAGTTAAGCTTTTCGTGAATTATGGCGCCTCACTTGTGGTTTCGCACTGTAACACCCTCAAATCTGGGTCGCAGCGGAATGTTGAATATCCGAGGGCGTTACATTTACGGATCAATAGCACAAGATCTAATAACGACTACAAAATGTGTCGTTTGGAAAAGATACATTGGATTAATAAAATACTTGTTTGTTACATAAGCCCATGGCTTCAAATTGTTTAATAATATAAATAAAGATTCCGGTTTATAACAATTGTCCCCAAAATGTAATAAGACCCCAAATCTTTAATGTTGACTCTTCAAATAATGACTTCCAATGTATCATCGCACCTCGTGCCTTATTGACCTGAAAAACATGCTTAAAACGTCAACATAAAGTTAGTGAATTCATAGGTTTATGTAAATCTATAGTAGGACCGCAAGATTTCCAAGTGTATGATTAAGCAACAAATGCAAACATCATAAAAAAAAGTAATTACGTTTTCCTAAGCTCATGACACTGAAGCTCGACATGTATGAATGCAATATATTGCCAATGAATGCCCGTGAATGATGTTTTAACCCGCAACATCCCAAATCCGACATGGTATACGTTCGTTCCCGGTGATAGCTAATCACCCGAACGGGGATTGTCAATCCCAAATAGATCTATCTATAACATTCGCGCTCACAATCCAGTAATTGACAGTTCATGATAAAGGGCTCAGTGGGTTATCGCTACTTAGGCAAACACGTAATCATTGTATAAAATGTACACTTGCGTCCAATTTGTAAAACAAGCATGTTCTCACCCCAAAGATGTAAATCATTTAAGAAATTGTAAAACATGGGGCTATGAACTCACCTGAGTGAATAGTCCTCTGAAAATGATAATAGATATCCAAGTAAGCAATGAATCACACCGTCAAATACCTAAGTAAATACGGCCAGTCTTAGTCTACAAGTTTAGGCTAAAGACTCAATGTATAAACTACAACAATTTGCTAGTTTATATATATATACTGTTATCACTTGTGTGGTGGTGCACATGATTATTGTATTTGTAATTTCGTTGTCTCTTGGAAAACGTATAACGTTGTTAAAAAATATTTTTATTTATTAAGTCGTGGTTACAAACGATTAATATCTGAATATATATTGTGACTCACTCGGTTCGTTAGGTATTTATAGATTCACCTTTGTTTACAAAACACCCTTAAGTTTCTTAAAATTACCAAACAGTCCTTAAGTTATAAAATATATAACATTTATATTTTTAAACCCTTAAGTTTCAATAACTTCACTTCTAGTCCTCTAACTATACAAAGTTTCTCTTTAGGCCCTTTTAGTTTCACATCAGCCCCTTAACTTTCAGAATGTTTGAAAACAGCCCCTATACTTATTAAAATCAGTAAATGACAGTTTTAACCCTAAAGTTTGCAAATTAACACTTTTAGTCCCTTAATTTGTAAAAATCACATTTTAACTCAAATTAAGTTCTGACCAGTGGCATTATGTTTTGTTAAGTTCAAATAAGTTGTAAAAATTGTCTCGGCTTATAAATAAGCTCCAATGAGCTTATTCTGGCTTAATGGGCCTTATTGGGCCCGTTAAGGTCCATTTAGTATTTTAGGGGTTCAATATGGTTTTAACAAGCACAAAAACTCTTAATAAGCTTATTGGAGCTTATTTTGAGCTTATTGGGCTTGTGAGCCCAATAACTTAAACCCGAAATACATTTAAAAGATCTCCGTATCATTTTAGCTTATTTCTTAGACTTATTAAGCACTTTAGGGTCTGTTTTTGGTTAAGCTTATCCAAATAAGCAATAAGCTCTCGAAAGTGGGCTGTTGGGCCCATTAAAGGCCCGAATTGCTTTTAAAGCTTTCGGTTAAGTCCATTAGGGTCCATTAACTATATTTGGGTCCGTTAAGTACTTTTGGCTTGTGAAGTTTTACCAATAAGCTGTCTTGAGCTTATTGTGAGCTTATGGCTCGTATAGGGCTCGTTAATGGGCTGGTGAGCCCATTAAGAGTTCGGGTTGGTTTACGAAATGTACCATGGGTCTACGTTGGTTGCTATATGCTCGTAGGACTCCTAATAAGCTCGCAGAGCTTATATTTAAGCAGTGGGTCCCCTTGGTAGGCTTATTGGGCCTGTTTTGGTTTAATGGGCTTCGTTCGTGGCCCATTAGGGCTCTTGCTTGTATGTTTTACTAGTAAATAAGTTCAATAAGCTCCTTTACTAAATCAATAAGCTAAAAAGAGCTTAATAATCAGTCGTGGGCCCCCAACTAACGGCTGTTGGGCCTGTTGGGCCCGAGTGTGGGCTGCGTGGGTTTAACGAAGCCATTAGTGGCCCGTTATGTGTTCTAGTATCTCTTAAGACTCGTTAACGAGCTAGTAAACCAAATGTGAGCTTATTTAGCATGCATAGGGTCGTGTTCGCTACATGCACACGCTAGATAAGGTTGCTTACACATTCCTTAGTCTTCATGTCGTGTTTACAAGAAAAGTTTACGTATAGATTATTTAATATTTGCGTATATGGGTAAAGGTTCGCGTTGGTGTCCAAGCTTTTATACAAATGAAGTGTTTAAGACTTTAGTTTTTCCTTATACACATTTTCTTGTACTCTAGCACCACACAA
Source organism: Tanacetum coccineum (assembly GCA_026074375.1). Lineage (NCBI taxonomy): Eukaryota > Viridiplantae > Streptophyta > Magnoliopsida > Asterales > Asteraceae > Tanacetum > Tanacetum coccineum. Next base: position 25,519 of record BQNB010007653.1, on the reverse strand, counting down.
GGTCTAACATATGCACGTATAGGTACGTGTATCACGTATTCATCGTGACACAATCTAGAAATCAAAAGGAAACTACAATAGGAAAATGTATAATGTCGTGAGGGACTTACAAGGGTCCTAGAGTCTTGTGGTGAGTAAATGGACGCGTAGAATGCTAATCCAAATGCGTACACGATCGAAATAACCAACCCTTGGCTTCAAAGCCTTTGTAATTACCCAACCCTAGCTCGAATAACCCTTGTGGATATTTGTTGGTTCGAAATGAAGTAAGTGAGTGTGTTTGTTTGCGGTTTAAGACTCGACGCAAGGGAAACAATATATGTTTAGTTGTTTGAGAGTGTTTAAGATGTATGTGAGTTGTAAGAGTGTAGAATGGTAAGAGTATGTGTGTATTTATAGGCAAAGTGGCTAGTTAACTCTCCTAGTTACACAAACAAAACCAAACCGACTCTAATCCTAGTGGTTTTGCAATTTTCTAGTTAACTACACATTGTTTTGATAAAACTACTCAAGTACCATCCTTAATTGTGATGTGTTTGTACAAGATTTGCTTAGCTAGAAAGATCTTATGGATTTGTATGCATACATGCATGTAACCGGCACCCAAGAGAGAAAGAGAGGCAATTTGGGTATTATCCAATGTGTATTAGGTTAGTGGAGACAATTAGGACAAGTATTAATGAGAACTAGGATGTACAAGTACTTGTGAGGATCATTAGGAGATTTTTAGGTGATTTTCTAGGTATGTATATGTATATATCCGGCCATAGTGGGCATTTGACACAAAAATTGATTTAATTTTGTGTTAAGGTTATAAAAGTGGGTATTGGCTTGAGTCTAGGTAAGTCTAAGTATTTCCGGGGTGTGTCCAAATGTATTTTATTGCGAAACGTAACCCTTTTACGTGACCAATAAAAAGCTATCTACTATATTTATATATATATATATATTATATTCGTATATTTATATATATATTTATATATATTGTATATTTATATATTTTACTTGCGGGAATCTTAGTATATGTACTCAAGAAGAACAATAAGATTAATAAGAAGTTCTCTTACTACAATCAATATATTGCACAAATAACAAAAACTACTAAATGTTTTGCCTAACAACTATTGTGTTTTTCTATCTAACAATTCATATCTCTAACTATGCCGTAAGGGTTCCTTTTATACACTAAGGAAAACCCTAATGGGCTTACAAAATGCGTTATGAGATAATGCATATCTATTCCTAATTTATCCTCATATGTAAAATATCATCAAGCCACAGTACTTATATAATACACCTTACGCAAGTACTAAATATAACTGACAGTATATTATTACCGACAGTACTAACATTGTACTGCAGACAGTACCTAACCTATAAAAGTTAGCAGTACTAAAGGACCTCAGGACTTATTTCTTCAATTTTCATTAACAGCATTAAGTCTTCACTAGCAGTATTAATCTTGAGCCAGCGCTAATTACACTTAATTGAAGCTTTAGAACAACATAACACACTCTTGATCCTGTATAATGTAAAAGTATGTAAAATATGGGATGATTAGGAAGTTGACTGTTACGGGAACGCTAACTCAGGTTGTTGTTTTTGATCTACTATCAAGACGTTTATAAATAGTTGTGTCTTAATCGTGGTAACGGTCAGGAAAAAGTCTCTAGCAACTTATATCTTAGAACCAGTCTATTTGTTTCGTAATTTTTGTTTAACAAGAATTTAATTCTCTTTCCTAATCATTAACCATGGGTTTTACGCGAATGAGGATGTGTACGAACATGCATGTCTATTTCATCGTTACGGCCATGTATGCATGTCTCAGCTGCCTTGTTGGTTTATTACTATTGGTGAAAGTTAGAAGATCCCTACCCTATATCATTCTTCATCCTAACCCTTGGTTAAACTCGAATAAGGATGTGATCAAACGCACATGTCTATTCTGTCGTTATGGCCATGTATGTGTGCTTCAGCTGCCTTGTTGGTGTGGTACTTTTGATGAAAGATTATAGAATGATCAACCCTAAGCCTTATTATAACAACCCATTTTACCTTTATAAACTTGTTACTGCTTAACTCTAGTGGTGGAGATGTGTATCCTTGCCAAGCCTATGATAGAATACTTGTCACGACCGAGCAATTGAGCGAATTAGTTACATGTTACCATATAGATTAGTTGAGTGATTTGAGTGTTTTCATCTTCCTATTTCATGAGGTGTTTGGTTGTGTACTTGTAATAGATCAAATAAATGCTTAACAGAAAAATCCTTAGGGATACATTTTCATAAACTTCTAAAGGCTACTTGAGGACAAGTAGGATTCAAGTGGGAGGATATTTGATGACATCAAATAACATCATTTTTATAGCATCATTTATCCCATATAAATAACCCATTTTGTATAATTATTGCAAAGAATTGTTACTTAATCGTTTGTATTTGAGAATTGTAGTAATTATGGAGTACTTGGTGACAGTTAACTAAAAGGCACGCACTCTGGAGCTTAAACGAAGATATTTGAATATTACTATTCTGACAACCAATACGCCATATCCATCAAGGAAGATACGGCGTATCTGTGCCTTCACTTCACCAAAGACCACGAAGGAAACAAGATCCAATACGCCGTATCTAGGAAGACCAACACGTCGTATTCAAGCCATATGGAAATAAAATATTCTGGAAGATATCAAACGTGGTCCCTACTCCAAGAAATCCCCAATACGCCGTATCGAAGACTCTCGATATGCCGTATCAACCTTTTTCCAGACCTTATAAATAAAAAACTCAAAAACGAGTTTTAGGTGTGCTAAATCATATTTTTGACACCTAAACCACAAAAGTCAATTTTCAAAGGAGAAGAAGAGCAGAAGAGGTCTTGCAACGTGATTAATTCAATAGGAAACAACTTTTAATCTCCTATACTCTTGTAATCATTAAGTTTTTGGTATCATTCGTTAACTCGGTTAGTTTACCTTGGCTAAATTATTACTCTTGTATTGATTATGACGTTTGAAGGCTAATACCTTCGGGTATTAGCCGTTATTATGAAGATCTGAATGTTTGGTTTATTTATCTCGATTGCTTAATTTATCGTTGACTGCTTGTTTATGTTTATCAGTTTATACTTGTTTACGTGCTTTTGTATGTGACCTATCATTCAACTAGATCTAGTGATACGGACTAAGTAATCTAGATGCCGAGATGGCTCTCCATATAGTGATTTATACATCTAGACCAATAGGATCACAAATAATAACCTATCTTTGCCCTTAGATTGTGAGTTTAGTTGGACCGGCAGGTGACGCTTGGGATCAACGAGTACGTTCTCAATTAATTGGTAAAGACTTGGTTAGTAGACTACTAGTGTATGAATTGCCTTTAAGTAGTAAGTAGATAAAGTCTTTATAAGCTAGGGTTTAACAAGATCACCATTGCTTTAATCCCTAAGATAGATTATAATCAGCAAATAAGGATGCTTTATACGGATACGTTTAATTGTGACAGAATTCTTCGTATCTAGGTCTTAGGAAGAAGTACCGTCTTAGTCTTAAGAATGATATGCCGCCTTGAGATAAGTAATCATTACACTAAATAAACAAACCAATGTTCTGATTGGATTAATAATACTTAATACAATTTTCTTATATTTGGCTAGACCGCTCTTTTATCTTCTGTCAATTTGTTTACGTGTGTTTTATTGTCTTAAGTTGATTTTAGTCACCACAAAACTCGTGCCAGTCTCTCAGGCATAAAACCCCCTTATCTGTTAGATTTACGATTAACATAGGTTTAGCATAGGTTTAACATAGAATAGAATTAACTTAGTTTAGATAACCAAAATATTAATAAATTGAAAGATTGTTTCTCGCTCTTAGGGATCGACACCCTAATTACCATGAAACTCCCATCTGACAGGGTACACTGCCCGTTAAAGTGTTATTTTTGGTTAAGTCGGCAAAATATAAATTTAAAACTTGAAACATAAATTACAACCACACAATGACACATCAAGTTTTTTGCGTCGTTGCCGGGGAGTAAAAATTTAATCTTAATTTCTATTTGATATTTTGTTTTTTAACATTAGATTAATCTAACTATTAGGATTAGTGTAATTTAGATTAGTGTGTAATTCGGTATATTTGTTTGTTTAATTATTTATTAGTTTAATTGTTTTCTAAATACACTGTTCTGGTCGATAACCTGATATGGCATATTGATGTGTCGTTGTTTGGTGATAATTTTATGATTTCAAGTTTTAAATTTATATTTTGCTGACTTAACCAAAAACAACATTTTAACGGGCAGTGTACCCGATCGGTGGTAGTTTCGTGGTAAGTAGGGTGTCGATCACTAAGAGCGAGAAACAATCTTTCAATTTATTAATATTTTAGTTATCTAAACTAAGTTAGTTCTATTCTATGTTAAACCTATGTTAATCTTAAATCTAATGGATAAGGAGGTTTTCAGCCTGAGAGACTGGCACGGGTTTGGTGGTGTCTAAAATCAACTTAAGACACTAAAACACACGCAAGCAAATTAACAGCAAATAAAAGAGCGGTCGAGCCAAATATAAGAAAATTGTATTAACCATTATTAATCTGATTAGAAGTTGGTTTGTTTATTTAGTGCAATGGTTACTTATCTCGAGGCGGCATATCATTCTTAAGATTAAGGCGGTGCTTATTCCTTAAACCTAGACACGTAGAATTATGTCACAATTAAACGCATCCGCATAAAGCATCCTTATTTGCTGATTATAATCTATCTTAGTGATTAAAGCAATGGTGATCTTGTTAAACCGTAGCTCATAAAGATTTTACCCACTTACTGATTAAAGGCAATTCATACACTAGTAGTCCACTAACCAAGTCTTTACCAATTAATCGAGAACGTACTCGTTGATCCCAAGGTTACCTGTTGGTCCAACTAAGCTCACAATCTAAGGGCAAAGATAGGTCGTTATTTGTGATCCTATTGGTCTAGATGTATAAATCACTATATGAAGAGTTATCCCAGCATCCAGATTACTTGGTCGGTATCACTAGATCCAGTTGAATGATAGGTCGCATACAAAATCACGTAAACAAGTATAAATTGATAAACATAAACTAGCAATTAACGATAAATTAGGCAATCGAGATAAAGAAACCAAACATTCAGATCTTAATAATAATAGCTAATACCCGAATGTATTAGCCTTCAAACGTTATAATCAATACAAGAGTAATAATTTAGCCAAGGTAAACTTACCGAGTTAACGAATGATACCAAAAACTAAATGATTACAAGAGTATAGGAGATTACAAGTTGTTTCTATGGAATTGATTACGTTGCAAGACCTCTTTTGCTCTTCTTCTCCTCTGAAAATCGACTTCTATAGTTTAGGTATCAAAAATATGATTTAGCACACTTAAAACTTGTTTTTAAGTTTTCTATTTATAAGGTCTGGAAAAAGGTCAATACGGCATATCGAAAGGATTCGATACAGCGTATTGGGGTTTTCTTGGAGTAGGGACCATGTTTGATATCTTGCAGAATATTCACATTCTATAACTTGAATATGACGTATTGGCTTCTCCTGGATACGACGTACTGATCTTCATTCCTTCGTAGTCTTTAGTGACGTGCAGGCACTGATACGCCATATCTTCCTTGATGGATACGGCGTATTGGTTGCGAGAACAGTAATCTTCAAATATCTTCGTTTAAGCTCCAGATTGTGTGCCTTTTTGCTAATCTTTACCAAGTACTCTATAATTACTGCAATTCTTAAATACAAACGATTAAGTAACAATTCTTTGCAATAATTATACAAAATAGGTTAATTACACAGGATAAATAATGCTATAAAAGTGACATTATTTGATGTCATCAAATATCCCCCACTTGAATCCTACTTGTCCTCAAGTAGCCTTTAGAAGTTTATGAAAATGTATCCCTAAGGATTTTTCCGTTAAGCATTTATTTTATCTATTACAAGTACACAACCAAACACCTCACAAAATAGGAAGACAAAAACACTTAAATCACTCAACTAATCTATGTGGTAACATGTAACTAATTCGCTCAACTGCTTGGTCGTGACGAGTATTCTATCATAGGCTTGGCAAGGATACACATCTCCACCACTAGAGCTACGGAGTAACAAGTTTATAAAGGTAAAATGGGTTTTTATTATAAGGCTTAGGGTTGATCATTCTACAATCTTCACCAAAAGTACCACACCAACAAGTCAGTTGAAGCACACATACATGGCCGTAACAACAGAATAGACATGTGTGTTCGATCACATCCTCATTCGAGTTTAACCAAGGGTTAGGATGAAGAATGATATCTGGTAGGGATCTTCTAACTTTCACCAATAGTAATAAACCAACAAGGCATCTGAGACATGCATACATGACCGTAACGACGGAATAGACATGCATGCTCGTACACATCCTCATACGCATAAAACTCATGGTTAATGATTAGGAAAGGGAAATAAATTGTTGTTAAATAAAAATTACGAAACAAATAGACTAGGTCCAATATACAAGTTACTAGACACTTTTTCCTGACCGTCACCTTGATTAAGACATAACTATTTACACACGTCTTGATCATAGATAAAAAAACAACAACCTGAGTTGGCGTTCCTGTAACGGTCAACTTCTCAATCATCCCATACTTTACATACTTTTACAAGGCAAGTGACGATATCTACCACTTTATATAAAACTTTACATCGTTGACTTATAGACGTATCAACGAATAATCGATCCTTCATATAATTCTTTCGGTCTAAGCTCTTGCGAAACAATTATCTCCAAACTTTCCTCCTCTTTTTTTGTTGCAATTTTTCTAAATTTTTTTCGTTTTTTTCATATACTAAATACGAAACTCGGTGTAATTTCACCATTTTCACGATCATAATTCCTTCGATAATTCTTCGTTCTTCGGACGTACCAATAATTGTGATGGTAGTAAAGATACATGAGTTTTGACTACTTTATACATTCTCATTTACAATGTGCAAATTTCTTCCCAACCGTACCAAAGATAGAAAATTGACACAAGACTCGGGAAATACATACTTTACACTTTAAGCAACTAGCAATTGATAAATGGACTTATTCTAACAGTGTAGGCTAAGGTGTAAAGGTGTAACGAAACAAATAGTTGGTGTTATTCCTAAAGGATTGGCTCTATTGGTTTTTCTAGGGGTATCTTACTCTTAAGATGAGAGTAAACAAAGGGTTTATATGGGGATTTAACTAACCAGTGTAGTTAGTTAATAAAACAACATATGAAGGCTTTTTGGGTGTAATCCTAGAAATTTACCAATTTAAACAAGTTACTGCATCTAAATCCATAGTACTCATTATTGTGGTCTTGAATAGATATACCAAGCCAAGTTCTAAAGTTTACAATATCACCGGCACACTCATATTTTGTGGAATTTGGGTAAACATTTGGAAATGGATAAGGTTAAATCCTCACAATATCTAATAAGGGTTGTTGTGTGCGGGTTATGTATCAAGTAATTTCACAAAAGTATGCTTGATTTTTTTTAATTTGAGCATAATTTAAGCTTTTTAGTGTGAAAAATAGGACAAGTATACATTCTAATTCCCATCCCCCCACTTGAATTATATAACGTCCTCTTTGTATAGATAAAACATTAAAAACAGGAAATTAAAATAATTAGAATGAGAAACTCTCCTCATATTTTGTTCGGTAGATTCTCCAAGTTGAGTTTATGAGCAAGAATGTGTGTTGTAAATGCGTCTGTATGCCAGCATGACTACAATCACACATAGGATTCCAAATGATTGATACTTCACCAACTTCGTCGTTTTCTTTTCAGGGAGGTCCTGCGCAAAATATAGTAAAACAAGTGCAATTCTATCTCCGTGTATTCGTTGGTTAGACACGAAATAAAAACCTAAAAAGTGTACAAAAAGTCAATACGCCGTATCCATTCCCCAAGATATGCCGCATTGATACCTGTAGGGTGTATTCATTTAATGAATACGTCGTATAGACTGTGATGAAAATAAAGACTGGATAACGTCCAAAAGGTCAATACGCCGTATCCATGAGGTTTGGATACGCCGTATAGATAGTCTGGAAAGTCAGACTCGATAAAAAATTAAAAATACATTTCGGGTTGTCTCCCGGCAAGCACTTTTGTTTACAGAAAAGTCTTTAAGTTAGACTTGCCCTAATTTAATATCATCCTTATAAAAAACTTGGGGTCGAACGGGATGCCAAATGGCACATATAAATTCTTAAAAAGATTTATTAGCATCCCTTTGATAATATAATTACAAGTCATGATATTAAAACCTAATTCTTTGTAAAAAGTATTAGTTTTGAAAAATTTATTTGATGTATCATGTCTTGTTTTCAAAAGCTTATTTGACCCTTGTACATAGGCACCTACATCGGTATTTATTCTATCACCCCCTGAAGAATGTTTGATATCAATTTATCATCATCATTGTCCTTATTCGGTTTTGAATCATCAGGATAAATTACATTAAAAGGAAATAGATCAATAAGTATAAAACATTTTGTTCTACTTCATCACATTCGGACAATGATGTTTCATCTCCCAAATTAAAATCATCGATATGTTCAGGACTTACAGTAGGTTCAGTTAGAGCATCATTGTAAACAATGGCTGGAAATTCATTTTCAAAATCTTTAAGGAAGTCTAAATCATCAAAATAACTGACTGTAGGCTCGGGTGATGGAAACAAAGGCATATTGACTTTATCATTATCATTTTCCGAATTCGTTTTCAAATCGTTGACATAAATTATTTTAAAAGAAAATGATTTTTTGTCATAAATTACCGTGTAATCTTCATCGTCGGATTCGTCAAACGATATTTTAAAGTCAATTTTATTGTCATTAAGAGGACTTATCGTGGGTTCACAGGTGAGCGTTGCTTCAAATGTTAACGAGTCATTAAAGACTATAGCTGGGAATTCAGTTTCAACGGATCTAAGGTCGTGAACATCTTCATTACACCAGATCTTACCATACTTAACAGTTTCCTAGTTAAACACTTTCTCATGTTTTCGAGCTTTTTCTTCCTCGAGCCTGATGTATTCTTTCATAGTAATGTTCGGGTTGTCCATCCTATAATAAACTTACTAGGAAAGAAAACCGTCAAATAACTTATACGTCGTATTCAGTAAACTAAATATGCCGTATTACATAAACACAATTAGCAAATAGACAGGAATATAAACTTATTCTAAACTACACTAATCCTAAGGGTTAGATCTAATCTAATGTTAAAAACTAAAATATCAAATAAAAATCAAGATTAATTTTCACTCTCCGGCAGCGGAAAATCACAGATTAATATTCACTCTATTCCAGCCACGGCGGCTAAAGGACCTTGATGTGTCATTGTGTGGTGTTAATTGTTATGAGTTTTAAGGTTTTAAATTGACCATATTTTGCCCGGACACTACCAAAAACACTTTAATGTGGCAGTGGTACCCGATCAGGTTGGTAGTTTTCCTGGTAAGTTCTAGGACATGTCGACATCACTATGATAGTAGTACTTAATGATCACTAAGAGTGAGAAAAAATCTTTCAATTTATTAATATTTTGGTTATCTAAACTAAGTTAATTATATTCTATGTTAATCCTAAGTCTAACGGATAAGGGGGCTTTTCAGCCTGAGAGACTGGCACGGGTTTTGTGATGACTAAAATCAACTTAAGACACTAAAACACACGCAAGCAAATTAACAAAAGAAAAAAGAGCGGTCTATCCAAATATAAGAAAACTGTATTAACCATTATTAATCTAATCAGAACATTGGTTTGTTTATTTAGTTCAATGATTACTTATCTCGAGGCGGCATATCATTCTTAAGACTTAGGCAGTACTTCTTCCTAAGACCTAGATACAAAGAATTCTGTCACAATTAAAGGTATCTGCATAAAGCATCCTTATTTGTTTATTATAATCTACCTTAGTGATTAAAGCAATGGTGATCTTGTTAAACCCTAGCTCATAGAGATTTTACCCACTTATGGCTTAAAGGAAATTCATACACTAGTAGTCCACTAACCAAGTATTTACCAATTAATTAAGAACGTACTCGTTGATCCCAAGGTCACGTGTTAGTCTAACTAAGCTCGCAATCCAAGGGCAAAGATAGGTCGTTATTTGTGATCATATTGGTCTAGATGTATAAATCACTATATGGAGAGCCATCCTGGCATCTAGATTACTTGGTCTGTATCACTAGATCCAGTTGAATGACGAGTCGCATACAAAAGCACGTAAACAAGTATAAATTGATAAACATAAATAAGCAATCAACGATAAATTAAGCAATCGAGATAAACAAACCAAACATTCAGATCTTCATAATAATGGCTAATACCCGAAGGTATTAGCCTTCAAACGTCATAATCAATACAAGAGTAATATATTAGCCAAGGTAAACTAACCGAGTTAATGAATGATACCAAAAACTGAATGATTACAAGAGTATAAGAGATTACAGGTTGTTTCCTATGGAGTTAATTATGTTGCAAGACCTCTTCTGCTCTTCTTCTTCTCTGACAATCGACTTTTATGGTTTAGGTATTTAAAATATGATTTAGCACACTTAAAACTCGTTTTTGAGTTTTCTATTTATAAGGTCTGGAAAAAGGTCGATACGGCGTATCGAAAGTCTTCGATACGACGTATTGGGGGTTTCTTAGAGTATGGACCACGTTTGATATATTCTAGAATCTTCGCATTCTATAACTTAAATACAACGTATAGGATTCTCTGGATACGGCATATTGATTTTTTTTCCTTCGTGGTCTTTAGTAAAGTGCAGGCACATATACGACGTATCTTCCTTGATGGATACGGCGTATTGGTTTTCAAAACAGTAATCTTCAAATATCTTTGTTTAAGCTCCAGAATGCGTGCCTTTTAGTTAACTTTCACTAAGTACTCCATAATTACTGCAATTCTCAAATACAAACGCTTAAGTAACAATTTTTTGCAATAATTATACAAAATGGGTTATTAACATGGGATAAATGATGTTATAAAAGTGACGTTATTTAATGTCATCACTCATATAAACAAGAAACGTATTGAAAAGCTGCAACATGATGGGCTGTTAAAGTCAACAGACGATGAATCCTTTGATCAATGCGTGTCTTGTTTATCGGGCAAGATGACAAGGAAATCATTTTCACATCATACTGAAAGGGCGACTGATCTTCTTAGCGTCACTCTTACTGATGTTTGTGGACCACTTAGACATGTGTCAAGACAAGGTGCTAGCTACAATATTACCTTTACGGATGATTATAGTCGTTATGGCTATATTTATTTGCTTAAACATAAACATGAGGTTTTTAAAACATTCAAGGTGTTTAAGAATGAAGTAGAAAATCAACTCGGAAAGACTATTAAGGCGCTTCCATCAGATCGAGGAGGTGAATACATTAGCCTAGAGTTTAAAGATTATCTGAAAGCTTGTGGAATTGTCCAGCAACTTACTCCTCCATATACACCACAACACAATAGGATTATCCTTTTGGGATTATGCTCTAGAGTTTGCTGCACACATTCTCAATATGGTTCCAACCAAGAAGGTTGATAAGACACCATATGAACTATGGTATGGAAAAGTTACTAATTTGTCTTACTCTGGGTTGTGAAGCGGGATACATTTGACAAACTTCAACAAAGATCTGTTAAGTGTATCTTTATAAGATATCTAAAAGAAATAATGGGTTACTATTGCTACTTCCCATCTGAAAACAAAATAGTTGTTGCAAGGTATGCTGAATTCTTTGAGAAAAATCTTTTGTCTCAAGAAGTCAGTGGGAGGGAGGGAGAACTTAAATAAATTCAAGATGAAGATACATCACCTTCTGAAATCACTAGCGAAATTCCTATGGAGGTTGATGAATCTTACAACTTTGTCGTTATCCTTTTGGGATTATGCTCTAGAGTCTGCTACACACATTTTCAATATGGTTCCAACCAAGAAGGTTGAAAAGACACCATATGAACTATGGTATGAAAAAGTTCCTAATTTGTCTTACTTAAAGGTTTGGGGTTGTGAGGCGCTTGTGAAGCGGGATACAACTGACAAACTTCAACAAAGATGATGTGTTGTAGTGTAGGGTTGTTTTTTATATGATTCAAGTTTTAAATTTATATTTGGCCAACTTAACCAAAAACAATACTTTAACGGGCAGTGTACCCGATCGGTAGTAGTTTCATGGTAAGTAGGGTGTCGATCACTGAGAGCGAGGTTAAATCTATCAATTTAATTAATATCTTTGTTATCTAATCTATGTTAATTCTATCATAATCCTATGTTAAACCTATGTCAGTCTAAATCCTAAATGGAAAATGGGGGTTTTTAGCCTGAGAGACTGGCACGGTTTGTTTGGTGACTACAATCAATTCAAGAAACTGTTACCCATGCAAGCTAATTAACAAAAGATAAAAGAGCGGTCGAACCTTATATAAGAAAACTATATTAACCATTATTAATCTGATTAGAACGTTGGTTTGTTTATTTAGTGCAATGATTTCTTCTCTTGAGGTGGCATATCATTCTTAAGACTTAGGCGTTACATCATCCTAAGACCTAGATACGTTAATTCTGTCACAATTAAAGCATCTGCATAAAGCATCCTTATTTGCTGATTATAATCTATCTTAGGGATTAAAGCAATGGTGATCTTGTTAAACCCTAGCTCATAAAGACTTTACCCACTTACCGCTTAATGGCAATATATACACTAGTAGTCCACTTGTCCAACTATCCAATGGAATCAGAACGTTATTTGTTGAATTATCTAGGTCACCTGCTAGTCAACACGATCAATAAACCATTAGCAATATCCAATTAACTAGTTAAGCCCGAAGCGTATCCTAGACACAGACTTAGAAGGACAATATTTGTGTAACTATTATTCTAGGTGTATAAATTACTATATGGAGAGCTATCCCGGACTCTAGATCCGCTTGGTCCACTTAGCTAGATCCAGTTGAATGATAGGTCGCATACAAAAGCGCGTAAACAAGTATAAATTGATAAACATAAACAAGCATACAACGATAAATCAAGAAATCGATATAAACAAATACCAAACATTCAGATCTTCATAATAATGGCTAATACCCGAAGGTATTAGCCTTCAAACGTCATAATAAATACAAGAGTAATAATTTAGCCAAGGTAAACTAACCGAGTTAACGAATGATACCAAAAACTGAACGATTACTAAAGTATATGGAATTACACGATGTCTCCTATGGAATTGAATACGTTGCTCGACCTCTTCTGCTCTTTTTCTCAGTATAGGAATGACACAATGTCTCCTATGGAATTGGAATATGTTGCCGCACGACCTCTTCTGCTCCTTTTTCCTCCTCTAAAAATCGAATTTTGTGGTTAGGTATCGAGACTATGATTTAGCACTCCTATAACAAAACTCATTTTTAGATGGTGTTCATTTAGCATGTTTGGAAGTCGGCTTCAATACGGCGTATTCCATGGGTTGGATACGACTATTGAGGGATTTTCTTGAGTAGGGACCAATAACGTTTGAATCTTCATACCAGAATACTATACATGCTTCCATATCTTGACATGCGGCTATGAGTCCTCTGGATACAGCGTATTGACATCTTTAATCTTGTTGGTCTTTGTTGGTGCAGCCAAACGGATACCCGGCATCTTCTGAATGGAATTACGGCGTATTGGTCTTCAGAATAGAATCTTTCAAACATATATTCATTTAACAGCTCCAGCACGTTATCCTTTTGGGATTATGCTCTAGAGACTGCTACACGCATTCTCATTATGGTTTCAACCAAGAAGGTTGATAAGACACCATATGAATTATGGTATGGAAAAGTTCCTAATTTGTCTACTTAAAGGTCTGGGGTTGTGAGGCTCCTGCGAAGAGAGATACGCCTGACAAACTCCAACAAAGATCTGTTAAGTGTATCTTTATAGGATATCCAAAGGAAACAATGGGTTACTATTGCTACTTCCCACCTGAAAACAAAATAGTTGTTGCAAGGTATGCTGAATTCTTTGAGAAAAATCTTTTGTCTCAAGAAGTCAGTGGGAGGGCAGGAGAACTTAAAGAAATTCAAGATGAAGATACATCACCTTCTGAAATCACTAGCGAAATTCCTATGGAGGTTGAAGGTTTCGAACCACCTCATGAGGAAGATGCTCCTGTTCGTAGGTTTGTAAGGACACATCGAGCTCCTGAACGCTTATGTCTAAATATAGAAGTGAAGGAGCATAGTTTAGGGGATCTTAATGAACCTGCTAACTATAAAGCTATAATGTTAGATTCAGAATCTAATAAATGGATTGATGCTATGAATGCGGAGATGCAATCCATGAAAGATAATCAAGTCTGGCACTTGGTTGATCTTCCTCCTGATTGTAAGACTGTTGGGAGTAAATGGATTTTTAAGAAAAAGACTGACATGGATGGCATTGTACACACCTATAAAGCTCGTCTTGTAGCAAAGGATCAACTCTACGGGGTTGATTATGAAGAAACGTTCTTACCTGTTGCTTATATTAGAGCTATTAGGATTCTCATAGCTATAGCGGCGTACTAGGACTATGAGATATGGCAAATGGATGTCAAAACTGCATTCTTAAATGGTTATCTTGATGAAGACATTTATATGGTGCAACCTAAAGGTTTTGTCGATCCTAAACATCCTAGGAAAGCATGCAAGCTTTAAAGATCCATTTATGGTCTTAAGCAAGCATCAAGAAGCTGGAATAAAAGATTTGATAAGGAAATCAAAAGGTTTAGATTTACTCAAAATCTTGATGAGCCATGTGTATATCAAAAGGCTAGTGGGAGTAATGTTACATTTCTCATCTTAATATGTCAATGACATAATCATCATGGGAAATTACATTCTAAGTTTACAAAGTGTAAAGACATATCTTGGAAAATGTTTCGCCATGAAGGATTTAGGAGAAGCAGCATTTATTCTTGGAATCAAGATCTACCGAGATAGATCGAAGCGATTAATTGAACTTAGACAAAGTGCTTACATGGATAAAATTTTAAAGAGATTTAAGATGGATACTTCCAAGCGTGGATATATCCCCATGCAAGAAAGACTTGACTTGAATAAAACACAAGGTGCTTCAACACCCGGAGAGGTGAAGCGTATGCAAAAATGTACCTTATGCTTCGGCTGTAGGTTCCATAATGTATGCGGTAAGATGCACTAGACCTGATGTTGCGTTTGCGTAAAATATAACAAGCCATTTTTAACAGAATCCAGGTGAACCACACTACCCTGCTGTGAAAACCTTTCTTAAGTATTTAAGAAATACTAAAGATATGTTCTTGGTTTATGGTGGAAATCCTGAAGCTGAACTTAGAGTTGATTGCTATTGCAATGCTGGATTTGAGACCGATAAAGATGATACAAAATCTCAGACAGGATACGTCTTCATTTTGAATGGAGGTGCAGTGGACTGGAAAAGCTCCAAGCAAAGTACTACTGCGATGTCTGCTACAGAAGTTGAATACATAGCTGCTTCGAAAGCTGCAATGGAAGCTGTTTGGATTAGGAAGTTTATTTCAGGGCTTGGTATCGTACCAACAATAAACGAACCTATTAAAATGTTTTGCGATAATTCAGCCGCACTACATGTCGTTAACGAACCGAGGGTTCAGAAGGGCGCCAGACACTACCATAGGAGATATCATTATGTTCGCGAGGGTATTAAACTAGGCAAAATAAAGTTCCTTAAAGTTCACACAGATAACAATTTAGCTGATCTTTTTATGAAGGCTTTGTCGAATGGAAAGCTTACTCAACATGCTAGGAGCATGGGACTTCGTTTAGCTAGTAGTTTCATGTAGATCTGTGTTTAGTATTTGGATAAGGGATGTTAAGATAATTTATTTTATGATAAAGATACGTGGTATTTTGTTATATTTATTTTAAATTGTGTCATATATTTGCATGTTTAATCCGTGAATAATGTTTTATTATTATTCTAAACTAGTCCGTTGTCGATCAACAATATGAGAATATTGTTGAATTAAGACAAGTCTGAGTGATTGGTGATATCTTGGATATTAAAGGATGTGTCCGCCAAACTCACATGATATTCATGAAATGAATATTGTACTTCCCTAACTAACAAGACTATCACTTTATGGATCGGCGTCATTAAGTGAATCTTGTAAGTGATTTTATTTACTGAATCCTTAGACTTGAGATGCAAGTGGTCTTGCATGTGCATATTATCCTTCTTTATTTAGTTTTAGTTATCTTGAATAAGGTAGCTAATAAGGACTATTTTCAGAAGTGATTATGAAGCATGGTGACTTGACAATTGTAGTCAATAAAGAATTTGTTTCTTCAATAGTTGAAGTATGATGCCACTGGGTCCCTCGTAGGATTAATCAGATGTGTGTATGGCCGTACCCAAAAACTCATGTAGATATGTCTCAATGATTTATGGTAATCTTGATTAATTACATATATGAGAAACAGAATTGTTAAATAATGGAATGACTTTGATCCATATCCATTTTTAACATGGTATCGAAAACAAAAGGATCGTAAATACATAAATCATTTATCCGTGTCTTTATGAAACCACACTCGGATATTTCTGAAAGCATTGGCGTGTTGCTAGACGCTTACCAATGTTATTTTATTATTTGATACATGTCCAAGTGGGAGGTGTTGGATTATGTCCACGTAGAAATAATATATGTCCGGAAACTTATTCGAGCCTATGGGGACGCACGCGTTATACGTAAGAACAATAATATTAATATATTAATGTAATATAATATTAGTGATTTAACAAACGATTATTAAATATATTAGTTAGTTGTTTAAATGTTAAACCGAGAGGACTAATATGTAAAACCGAAGAAAGGAAAGTTATGGGTTG
This sequence comes from Tanacetum coccineum, assembly GCA_026074375.1. Classification (NCBI taxonomy): domain Eukaryota; kingdom Viridiplantae; phylum Streptophyta; class Magnoliopsida; order Asterales; family Asteraceae; genus Tanacetum; species Tanacetum coccineum. The sequence goes on along the minus strand of BQNB010007653.1, from coordinate 8,556 downwards.
CCTCCTCCTTTCTTTAGTCGTCCGAACACCCTAATCCAAGAGGGATTGGGATTGCTTACTTACATGCCAAGTAATGAGGGCTTATAAATAGAGGTCTTGGGTTCATTGTTTCTCATAACTTGAAAAGAAAAACCCTAAACCTTCTCTTGCTCTCTCCCTTTTGTTCGACCGGACCAAAACCCACAAAGGGTTTCGGTTTCTCTTCTCCTCCCTAGTTCGATCGACAGAAAACCCTCAAGGGGTTTCGATTTGTTGCGGTTCGACCTCAAGATCTCAAAAGGTTATCTGGTTTAGTTGATAGTCAAGATACGGGTTACGAACGTATTGTGTGTGTCAAAGTAGAGAAATCTTTGTTTAGATTTTGGGTGGTTTGCGTGGTATTTAATATTATACACACGCGTATATTGAAGACGGTGGTTACGTTAATTACTAAAAGGTACACGTCATCAATCTCTTTGTTGATTATTTTTCTATACGTGATTATATGTTTTCCGCTGCGTACTCGTGTAGTTAATGGTTAATTTGGTCATAAACTCCAACATCTCCTTATTTTTTTACTTTGGTGCTCAAAAGAAAAATTATAGAGACTTTCAATACCACTTTGGGTGCAAACCAATGAAGCTTATCCATGTCTGTTTTGCTGATGACCTCGTGGTGTCATGGTGATATCTCATATGTGGAAGTTATTAAGAGTAGTATTGAGGAATTCAAGGAGTGCCTCTTCTTTCAAAAAGATTAGGCATCAATGATTGCACATGTCTCTTTGATTAAATCCAAAAGAGAGTGAATGATTGGAAAAATAAAAGTCTCTCCTATGTAGGAAGACTGCAACTCATAGCTACTTTTTTGCAATATATTCATGTGTATTGGGCTTGAGTCTTCCTTTTACCTAAAATTGTGATAAAAAAATATAAACAAACTTTTGAAAGAGTTTCTGTGGAATAAGGGTAATTCTGCCAAAGGTAAAGCTAAAACTGCTTGGAATTATGTGTGTAAGCCAAAAGATCAAGGAAGATTAGGATTAAAAGATTTGTAGAGTTGGAATGAAGACTTACTTGCCAAACATGTGTGAAAAATAGCTATAAAAAGATACTTTATGGGTAAAGTGGATTCATACTGTGAAGCTTTTAGAGGAAAGAATTTCTGGGAGATTGAAATGGATAAAAGTGATAGTTGGGGATGAAATTTTTTTAGATATAAGAGACAAGATCAAGAACAGAATTGTATACAAAATTGGGAATGGTAAATCCACATCTCTGTGGTATGAAAATTGGAGCTCAATTGGTCCTTTAAATCAATATATTTCACATAGGAACATGTATAATGCTAGACTTGCTATCTATACTCCTTATAAAGGAGATTTAGGATATTGTTGAAACTTGAAAAGTTGAAATGTTGAAAATATATATGGAAACTTCAAAATTCTGGAATTGAAGGCCGGAAAGTATTGAAGGGTGGAAATGTATTGCCGAAAAGTATTTATGAAAATTATTGTCTATAGTTGGCAACACACAATATGTAAACCTAAAAAAACATAAACCCTATCATTCTCTCTTTAATCACCTATTATGCTTCATCTCTCTAAAAAAGCACACACATAGCTCTTCTTTGCTGCCAGAATCTGCCGCCTCCATAACCAACATCTCTCTAGGTTGTTATGGTAGGCTAGGTGGTTTTGGTAGGTGGTTTTGTTGTTGGTTTCATGTGGGTTTTTTTTCGTTCAGGTCGAGCCAGGTAGGTGGTTTTGTGGGTTTAAATCAATGTCAAATAATATCAATAAAAAAGATGAACCACCAGTTGATCGATGGTTTGACTTAACCTTAGGTTCATCTTTTCAAGATAACCCTTCTTCCAAATTCTGCACTCTTCGCAGTAAGTATATTCAATTTCTTATAAGTTTTGCTGTTAAAGTGATATATTCAATGTTGAATCTCATTTGTTTTATAATGTTTTTGGACTAAAGTTTGATTTTCATGTCAAGATTTGAACTTTATGAAAAATGAGTAAATCTTCTGGTATGGGTTTGAATATTTGATTGAGCTTATTTTTTTTGGCTTATGCGCTTATTTGGTTTCGGCTTATGTTTCGCAAGTTCTTTTTCCCGGCTTATTTTGTAACTTACATGGCGCTATTCTCTAACCTGACACTAACATCGCCTTTGTGTAGACTATAGACTTCTTGATCGCTATTCTCTAATCTGACACTAACATCGCCTTTGTGACACTATCATGAACAGTATGGCTTTGGTGTTTGGGAAGTTGATATTCTTTTACATCTTTTTAGGTAGGCTAGGAGGTTAATCATGGATTCGTCACATACTTATTGAACTTATCTTTTTTGTAGGTGGCTTTTTGCGCAGCGGATGGCATTTGAGATAACAAATGCTGGATTCAGGTTTCTTCTATATACATCTGTCCATGGTATTTTCTTAGTCAACTGATATATGGTTTCGCAAAAAGTTAATAAGCTCCTTGAACGTTTTTTTTTCAAAAGCTAATTGAATATGATTTTAAAAGGCTAACAAGTTTCGTGACTAGGCTAATCATTGCGTTGATAAGTAAATGAGTCGACATTGCTACCTCTAATACTTCTATAATAGCTCATTGTGACCTCGGCTGACATGAAAACATATATGTAACTTACACATACTTTTTGGTGGTGTGAAGATACTTAGCCCACATCAAAGTCTTAGACTCTTAGGTTACTGAAAGATTATTTTTATCCCGGTATTGTTTAATGGTAGGTGATTTCTTGACATCAGGTACGTGGAGAATGAGTTACTTGCAAACATTATTAAGCCAAACAAATTTGGGTCAGTTCATGAATCATTGGTGTTTATATAGCTCAGGTTTGTTGCTGTCCGACCGCTGAGGCATTGGAGCAGAAGAAACGAGATGCTGTAGAGGGCCAAATTATGGCTGAGCATCGATCTTGGAAAGAAGTTGAGCGAAAAGACAAGGTACGTTTCAAGTATCTTTTGTTCATTAACTGACAAAAACTTTAATTTGCAATGTTTTCTAGGCTTCACACATGGTCTGCAAAAACGTCAGAGCCTTGAATAGGACTATTTGTATATTATTTGCAGCCATTGCGTGTATCCACATTCTGAACGGAAGCCAACTATATTAATACTTCCTCCATGGGTAGCTTTCAACTCACTATCCAGTTTGGAATCTTGGTTACAGTTGAGATTCAAACTTGGAAAGAAACTACACAAAAAAGAGAAGGTGCGTTTTAGATAACTGTGATCATTCAAACGAAAACGATTAATACACACGAGAACTTTAGGTCTATAAGGTTGAAATAATATTGTTCTACTGAAATTTTGTTAATGTTGTAGGATTATTGGCCATTTCCTTTTCATCATGTGATGGAGGTAGGAACCTCTTTTCGGTAATTCATCTTTTTATATATGATAATTTCTTTAAAATGCTTATAATTAATTTCGTGTTATCCGGTAATTCAGGCAAGCGCAAATGGAAAGAGACGAGAGATGGCACGTATGGTAACAGTAGTGGTTGGTGTTGGATGGTGATGTAGAAGTTCATACCAGTTTCCGCCTATGTATATGACTGCAAAAAATTAAAACTGTTCTAACAATCTGAGGAAGGTTTTTTCTTTAGTTGTTGTCAAGGGATCTAAATTTTGATGATTAGGTACTTTTCTTCTAAACTTTATTTAATTCTACTACCCATAATCCATCTAAATCTTGGTGGTTATGTTTTTAAATATAAAACGACTACGTTCCAGTTGAATGGATACCGGCACCACAGGAAAAGGTTACTGCAAATGGGTCACCCGTGATGGTGTAATAGCGGCAGGACTGGAAAAGATAAGAAGCTGGCTAATAGATATTATGTTTTCATATATCCGTTATTGTTGTTTGAAAATAGTGTACTGTTGTTATTTGTTAAAGCAAAGTAGCCCAAAATCAAATATTTTGAATCAGATGTACGACATTCCGGTAGTAACGTTGCAACGTATGAAGGTAGTTAAATGCCCGAATGGGTCAATTCTGTGTTGCAACTTTTTCTTATGAATTCAAAGACCCGAGTAAATAGAAATGCCCAACAAAAGTTAGCTCCCGGCGCAACGCGCGGGTTAAATACCCACTCGTTTTCACAATTAGTCGATTTACATTAAAGGGTTGTTTGTGTAACCTTTTTGTACCAAGCATACGAGCTTATATGAATTTGATATGCTTATAAGCCCAATTTTTCTTGCTCATGAGCTTATCAAGAAAAATTGTGGATATAAGCTTTTCCAAATGAACATAAGCAGTTATGGCTGATAACGAGGACGTAAGCACAAACACGCCTGAGGTTATGAAGACAACCCATTTATAAAAAGCACATATACATAAATCATGGAAAAAACAATGCTAACACATAAAACATATACAAAATGAATAAATAAGTTATACCATTTTCTCTGTGCTTATTGCGATAAGTTAAAGATTATAGATATATTTTCACGTGCCTATTTCATATTACAGAGGAATAATATACATAACCCTGAATGTAATCATGGTCCATATAACATTAATTTTCCGTAATATCATGTTGGTTTCACAAGGAATTTGTGGATGTGACGAAACCTGTGCCGAAACCTGTAGAGTTGAAAAAAAAAGTTAAAGATATCGAATCTCATGTTCCTGCACATATCTTATCAAGCATACGAGAAACACTGATAAACATGGCCATTTTTATGTTTGGTTAAGGATATAAGAGTTTCAAATTATTCCTACACAAGACGCACAAATAGAAATAATAACGTGAACCGACTTACTAATATCATGTTTGGATTTTTTTATTTTGACGCAAACCATAACTCTTTTTTAATCGGCCGCTATTGCATATCGTGAATTATCACAATATTGCATAACGTTTTTTTATTTTGGCCCAAACAATCCTATTGTGAATGTTGCACGAAAACCACAACATTGCATATCGTTAATTATCGGCCGCTAGAGATTTTCTGTGCGTGCACGGGTACTCGCCTAGTTGATATTAAAGAGTGTGATATGCTTAAAGATGGAAAGTGGGACTTGCCAAATGATTGGTATGGACAATTCTCTATTGTGACCAATATTTTAGAACCAAAAATTGATCTATTGAAAAGTGATAGTGTGATATGGAAAGCTGATAGTGGTAAGGAGTTAGATTTTGCTGTGAAGAATGTATGTGAGGACATAAGACTGAATGGGCCTCATGTACTATGGTGGAAACTGGTTTGGTTTTCTCAATTCATTCCAAAACATGCATTCATCTTATGGCTAGCTATGCATAATAGATTGAGCACTCAAGACAAATTCAAGAGACGGGGAACTATGCAGTTAATAGATGTTATCTGCGTATGAAGGATTTTGAAGATCTAGATCACTTGTTTTTTAAATGTGAGTTCTCTAGGGATGTTTGGAATAAGGCAAAGAATTTTTCTGACATTAAAGGATCCTATGCAAATTGGACTCACATGGTTCAAAGTCTGGCAAATGGTAATAATGGTAATAATATTAACAGTGTGGTGAGTAGATTAATTTTTGCTGCTATTGTTTATTGTATATGGCATGAAAGAAATTGCAGGATTTTTAGAAATGAAAGGAGAAAGTGTGATGATATCCTGAAGTTCATTATTGAGACAGTAAAGATGAAGCTGATGTGCATTATGGTTAAAGACGGTGTTGCAGTTAGAAGAATTGAACAAGTGTGGACTATTGTGTGCAAGAAGAAAATAGATGCAACATAGTTGAGCTTTGTGTCAAGCTGTATTGAGGAATATGGTATTTGGATTGTAGATAGCAGATGGCTTGTATCTTGGATTTGAAAAAGGCCTGCAATTGACCCTCTTTTAGTTTCTATGTGATGATGAAGATGCATAGCTACTGAATGATGTGTTTATTGATGGTCCTAGTATAATTCATAATGAAGTTTCCTGCTATGGAATTTGGACTGCCTAAAGACAGGTAGGGCGTTTGTATGTATAGGAAATGTAGTCAAGCAAGAGGTTTCTCCATGAAGTATACTAGTGCTAGCAATTACTTTCTAGACTAGATGAATTGATTATAGTATTCTTAGTTTCTTTCAACTGTATATTCTGTTTGAGTATCTTTGATCTGTTTGGGCATGTCCAACCAGGTCTAGAGTACTTGGTGTATCATGTTTATTCCTGTGGTAATAAAATGTTTCACCAGTTTTACCAAAAAAATTAAACATAGATATCATATCATTTCAGATTGCAACGTTTTTTGAAGGATGAAAAAGAAAAACACACACATGAAAACATGAGATTTCGTAGCAAATTGGTACAATGAATATTTTAGATCAATTTTATCTGCAGTTGCCTTTTCAATCTTTGCAATTTTCCAACATCAACGCTGCAGCATCCAAATCCATTCCTTACCATCAATTCCTGCCAGTTAAATTACAACCAACATAATATAAACACTATATAAAGGATGTTATAACAAAATAAGTGCAAAATGTTGTTCTAAATTCAACGTGTTGGATTTTAGTAAAATGAGGTAATTACCGTCGAGTGATTGTAGTCGCGTGATTCGATAGCTCTCTTGAGATAGCTTCTTCTTCGGCTCATCATGATCATCTCACCAAGTGTTAATGGCTTTCTAATTTCAGCACCATAGCTTACAATCTGAGTACACGAATTAGTTGGTGGAACTTGAATTCTTGATCCACCAACGGGCTCCAAGAAACTAGCTTTCGGGGTTAAGAGAGGAAACATGCATTCCAAGAACGAAGATCCAGCTAGAGTGGTTGTAGTGACACCTGTGGCATAACTGCTTGCAACACTCTCGGTTTCCCACGCAACACTCTCAGTTTCCCAAGCTGGCGATGAAGGAGCTTGAAGGTAGTCTCTATCAAGAGGTTCTTCAAGCTCATCGTCAGAAGAATCACAAAACGGGTTCGTTTTGTTGTATTGGTGGATATGTGGTGGTGAAGAAGGAATGGTGATATCTGGTTCCGTTGTGTGGTGGGAAAAATGACCCGTAAGTGGCGTTCCTGGCTTTTCTTCCCACATAAACGGAACCGAAGCTATCAATTTGATAGGAAGCTGCATGACAGGACTAACACGTTTCCAATTGGTTTTTGGTGTTCCTGGCTTTTCTTCCCAAAGAAACGGAACTGAAATGGCTTGTTTGATTTGTTTAGCCGTAGGGTTTTCGTTGGATTCTTGATCTACCATGGTGTATGAAATATGATATCAATATGTTTGTAATATTACAGTTTAGGTTTTTTTTTTTTTATTGAATAAGCTTGTGCATGCTTTTATGCATGGAGTAACGGGAGTTGGTAGAAACAAGTGGTTTTATTAGTCGTTATGGGTATGTTGAACCACAACATTTTCCTATGTTTGAAAGATTGTTATTATTATATTTAGGCACACGTACGTACGTCATGACGTGACCTTTATTAAGGTTTAGGTGGACTATATTCAAATAATTACAGAGATTTAGAGAAATTGATATATACTATACATCCGATTTCCATAACAAATTTCACAAAAATAATAAAAACAAAACAAAAAAAAATAAGATTTTGTCAATACTTATTATTATCAGATGTATTAGGTACTTGTCCCAAGCCCATTTCAGTATATCAAAAAGATGATAAATGTGATGAAAAGAGATGAATGTTATGAGGAACGAAGGTAGAAGGGGTTGAATGGTGTGGATCATATTTGGGCCTCAAATGAAATTGTTACATACAATTTTTTTTTTTTTCATTTTTTCTAACAAGTTGTCTCATACAGTTTGGGGTCTAAATTTTAAGCCTGCCAATTTTTAAGGGTTTTTTCTTCTATATTTTTATAATTTTATAGTAAATGACCTGACATTTTTGGTCCAAATTTCATATGAGTACCAAACTTTTTCTGTGATAACTAGGTACTTAATTTATAACTTGAATCAGAATGAAGAACTTTTTACCTGTTGACTAAAAACTATATTAAGCTATTTTCGGACATGTCATGCATTATTGTTTGGAAAATTTACTAACATGTGTCACTATGTACATGTGTATTTATGATAACGTATTTTTTTTAAAACACTTAATAAACTTAACCAAAGCTATATATTACTTTGGTTATAAATATAACGAGTGGGAACGTACCCGCGCATTGCGGAGCTAGTTTGTTGCCGACGATTGTGCTCTTTTTAGATGTAGCTATGTTTTTTGTTAATGATTTTCTGTTTATATGCCTGCAATTACATTTTGTAGAAAAACGTATGCACGTCTAAAACATATCAAGGGCTCGTTTTGTCCGTTATCCTAAGACTTTTTCATCGATATATTTTTTATTAAAAAAATAATAAAAACTTCAGGAGCAGTTTTGTAAAAAAAGAGTTATTAAGATTTTTTTATTAGCCACGCCGCATGTCATAGCCCAATTCCCAAGCGAAGTCCAAAGCGTTTTTTAGGGTCAGGCCGCATGCCATAGCCCATTTCCAAAGTGAAGTCCAAAGTGCCTGTCAATTGTAATGTATATATAATTTGTAAAAAGGCTTTTTTTTTTGAGGATAGGGATTTTCTAAAGTTAATA